>CM042173.1:1726630-1729958 GCA_023376005.1 Doryteuthis pealeii | reverse complement strand
GAGGAGAGAGAGAGAGAGAGGAGAAGAAGAGATTCGAAGAGAGGGAACGAGAGAACGCTTGTTGTGCAATGTAAAGATGAAACATGGCGCCCTGGGCAGTTTTCGAGTAAATTCTACTGCGTTTTAAGTTGAAAAGTTTATGAGTATCTCATCCATGAAAGACAAACTCCCAGCAGCCCCTGTCGCCATGACGATTTGCAGTAAAATCTGCTTCTTCTCATGCCAGGTTTCTACTTTTATCTCACGCAAACCGAACGACTCAAAAGCAAACTGTTTGTCTGCTGAAATACTCACAACGATGAGTTCTGTAAATAGGAGGCTAATCCCGAACACACCACACACACACACACACACACACACACACACACACACACGCACACACACATATATATATATATGTAAATAAATGGAAATTAATCCGACAGAATGAATTTAACATTTTGAAAAAAACAAATTAGTAATTATTATCTGCTGACAGAATCTGTTTCGACCGCCTTAGTAGAAGGGTCATCATCAACGAGCAAAAAAATATATGAAAGAGAAAGGGATAAAAAACCGTTGGAAGAAAATAGGGGTACAAACACACGCTGGAATGCTTGAATTTTTTAAAAATGCGCATACTGTTTCAAAAATAAAATAAATTTTATTTTTAAAATCAGAAGCATTTTTAATCCAAAAATAAACTCAAAAAGAGTTTGGTGTAAATATATAAAAAAGTGTAAGAGATTATCAAAAATGTTCAAAATATGATCCAGCTTTTAAGTTGTTTACATGTCCACAGCACAATTGAAAGAAGATGTTAACACACATATATATATATATATATTCATATGAAGAAAAAGTGGAATATGTAATATAATAAAAATTTAAAAAAACAAACACAAGTTTCATTAACGAATGATGTTTGATAAGCCTACGCTGCAGTGTTTCGGTCTGTTTAACAAACCTACATCAGGGCTTTCGTTTGTTTAAGGAAAAAATAAATCAATAATGAAAACAAAAGTCTGCGAGTCTCTGCTTTTGGTGTGTGGTAGCTTTTGTTGGTCTTCAAATATGAGGGAAAAAAAGACATACTTAAAAACGTCGACTAACGTCGACTAACGTCGGCGTCTTATTTTTAAAACTACGTAACATAATATGCACACACACACACACACACACACACACACACACACACACATATATATATATATATACATGTATATATGCTTAGATAGATCTCTGGAAAAAACAAACAAAAAACTGATCATCCCTCAAAATTGAGGTATTGGCATAAAATACTCCGAGACGGGTTAACGTACCATTAAAACCAATTAATCAATCAATCAATCAACCAGCCAACCAACCAATCAACCAACCAACCAACCACAGACAATTTCTAAGATTTTATTCATCATAAATAAAAGGCATATATCTCTGGAAAAAAAAACATGATAAATCTGTCCATCCCTCAAAATTTACGTCTTAGCATAAAATAATCCGAGATGGGTTAGCGTGCCGTAAAAACCAATCAATCAATCAATCAAAACCAACCAACCAACCAACCAACCAACCGAAGACATTTTCTAAGGTTTCATTCATTGTGAATAAAAGGCTTAGATAGACCCCTGAAAAAACAAACAAAACAAAAAAAACTGTTACGATTTTATGGGCCATCCTTTAGGCTCCAAGCAAGAGCGCTTGCCCAGCGGAAATCCTTGGTAAAAAATCCTTTGGTTGTTCCTTATTTGTTCTCAGTATTGCAAGTCCTTCGACAATAATTGCAAATGGACGTCTTTCAGTATCAGTGATTAAGTAGTCAACCAGCCACGCATTAGGGCTGTTGATTGGCTGAGGTTTAAACCACGTGACCTCGCCTAGTCTATAAATTTAAGTGGTATATTGTAGCACACCTTATATAACAAAATATTCCAACAAAAAACCCCAAAAAAAACAAGAACAAAACAACAATAAATCTGACACCCACTGAAAAGTTACGTCTTGGTATAAGATAACCCCAGACGGGTTGACCTGCCGTTAAAACCAACCAACCAACCACCAACCAACCAACCAACCAACCAACCAACCAGCCGTAGGTATTTTCTAAGGCTTTATTAAGCGTAAATACAAGGCATTGATCGCTGGAAAAGAAGATCATGATAACAATCAGTCAGATGACCATCAGTCAGATGACCATTTACGTCTTGGCATAAAATAACCACAGACCAACCAACCAACCAACCAACCAACCAGCCTACTGTTAAGTATCTGGCAGCCATCCTTAGTTCCAGATGTAGTGAATAAGTAAGCAAGCCAATAAGAATCCGGTGTTAAAGTATTCCTTGTAAGTCCGTCGTCCAAGGGAATCCATATGTCAATGAAATAAGCTCAGAATGGGGTCTCTATTAATACAGCAGAAGCAGCAGCAGCAGTGCCAGTGATTGGACAATAAGAATCCTTCTCAGGTCACGTGTTTATAGGCGAGTCTATAAGTAGAAGTGACCATTTACCTTATGCCTTATATAAAAAAAATCCAACACCTACGTATCGTTAAAACCAACCAACCAACCAATCAACCGTATAGATCCCTGGAAAAATCCCAATAAATCTGGCCATCACTCAGAATATACGTCTTGACATAAAATAACTTAAAACCGGTTGATTAGCCATAAAAACCAACTAACCAACCAACCAACCAACCAAGCACATCCTCACATCCGGCGGCCGACTAACTCTAAACTAAAAACCTTTCCCACAGTTGCATCGTTGCAGTAGGAAGTTGGGGTGGGTGGGTTTTCAGATTGATGTCACTGAACATCAATTAACATAACGGTTTCAACAACACCTGAATTTCAATGTATTTCTACCACGGCCTACTAATATATACGGCCCCATATGTCACTTATGTAGGCAGAATTCTGACAGGCCTATTCATTTTATAGTCAATTTATGACTATTTCGAAAAAAATGTTAAAAATATACAAACTTGTCTTTTTTCTTCAGAAATGTAAAAATAAAACATTGTAAACAAACAATCAAAAAAAAAATAGTTTAAAAAAATTATGTAGTTCTACAAAACAAATACACCAACAATTTATCTATGATTTCAGGTTATATCAGGAAAAAAATTAAACCTTTTCAATGTGAAATGTATTCCCTGGTCATGGTCGGCAATGATAGTAATGATACTACAGAGAAACAGTATTTCTCAAGGAGAACTTATGGTTCCATCTAGCCAAAATTCATCATGAATAAAAGGCATAGATAGATCTCTAAAAAAATCTGAACATCCTTCAAGATTTACGTCTTGGTGTAAAATAACCCAAAACGGTTTGACGTGCCGTAAAAA
>CM042173.1:1696630-1724130 GCA_023376005.1 Doryteuthis pealeii | reverse complement strand
GTAAACACGTCAACATGCAACACGAGAATACAGTTAAAAACGCACACATGTAACTATTTCTTTCATTTTCAAAAACTATTTCGTTTTACCTGACGAATGTCCTAGCAAGAAACCACTCGGTTGTAAAGATTCTTCCTATGAAAATAAATAAAAGCTAAACACTTTGGTTTGGTTTGGTTTGTTTTGTTTTACGGCATATCAACCTCGGTGGGTTATTTAATGCCGACAAAGTTGTGAAATAAATTCATTCTTAATGGATAATACAAAATTTTTTTTATAAATACATTTTTCTATTTATGGGACCTAACAGGTACTACCACTCCGGGTCAGAGTGGACCAGGGAGCAATGGTGATGAAGGGGGTGCTCCGCATTCCCCAAACCTCCAAAACTGGAACCTCACCATCAGATAGAGTTTAACGTCATTCCCAGGGACATGTAGACCCGCAGCCACCGCCTTCTAGCACCCCTAAACACTTTATTTGTTCATTTATTTATATCTTATTATAATGGAGATTGTGTGTTTTTCTGTGTGTAACCGAAACTATATTACCACTTAAGTCACAATTCCCTTAGTTATTTACGTCACATTCTCCATGATTCTATTTCTATTAAACCGCAATTAATAATAAAACTGTTTGACATTATTAATACTGTTGGCCTTACCTAAATACTAATAACATGTAATTGTATTATATATACAACAAAATACCAGTTTTCAGTGTAAACGTAAAGCTAATTTGCATATTGATTTAAAAAAAACTGATTTTAATAAAAATGTGTTTGGTATATTGATTTCTAATTGTTTGGTCTTCATCTTAATGAATATGAGTAAAAATCTCTTCAATAAATCCTAAAAGAACATTAACAAGAAGAAATAACTGTAATTTTATTCTTTACTTCCTATTTTAAACTAAATAGGTAAATTAGTAAAATTTAGCATTGAAAAACGGAAGTGATGAAAGAGTAAGTTTCAGTTGTTCTATTTTCCGATTATACCCCTCAATTTTCAAATCTTTTTATCTGAATTCTTAATTAGTTTCATTAGCCTTTCTGATTTAATCTAATATTTATTACATTAAAACTTAAATACTTGCGCCCGAGGGTGCACATATTGCTAGTATATATATATATATATATATATATTATATATAATATATATATATATATAACATAAATGTTTTAACGTCGACTTCTGAATTTACAAAAGGATTTATCTTTTTGGAATACTTGTTTCTTTCTTTCTCTCTCTCTCTCTCTCTCTATGAAAAATTTATTTCCCTTTTTCAAAAATTTCACCTTATTTATCTAATGATCCTCGTATTTGTAAATGAGTTTTAAGACGAAAAGTATATTTTTGTACAATCAAAGCCTCTTTGCTACCCAGATGTGACATTCTAGGATCGCTTCCTGTTCTCCAAAATCAAAATCCAGTTCTATTGTCGCAATATCGGAACTGCTGAGCGCAATGCAATGTCGGAACGATGGAACTGAAGCATTTGTAAGAGGAAGTCTTTCGGCAATGTTTCCGGGTGTCGATAAAACGTCTTTGTTGGCGTGTTACTTCCATTTTGAAGTTGAAACATGATTCATCAAATAATTAACAAAAATATTGCGCAGTAAGTCTCAGATATAGAAAAGACTATATTTTATTCAGAAAGAGAGCAAATGCGCCCTGTTGGCTGGGGCTGTAGAATATAACGACTGCGCCTCTGCAGAGAAGTAAAATTCACCTAATTATTTCAAATTCGAAAATTATGCATATATCAAAAAGCTAAAATATGACTAGATGTTCTTTAATCATACTAGCAAATATATGCACCCTCCAGGTGCAAGTATATAAGTTTAATGTAATAAAATATTATATTAAATTAGAAAGGCTAATGAAACTAAATAAGAATACGGATAAAAAGATTTGAAATAAAAAATAGAACAACTGAAACTTACTCTTCCATCACTCTCGTCTTTCATTGTTATTTTTTCTAATTTAAGTATTTAGTTAAAAGAGGAAGTAAAGAATAAAATGACAGTTATTTTATCTTGTTAATGGATTTCATTTAAGATTCATTGAAGAGATTTTTGCTTATATTCATTAAAATAAAACCAAACAGTTAGAAATCAATAATACTAAGCACATATTTAATAAAATCACATTTTTAATATCAATATGCAAATTAGCCTTCCCATTCACACTGTAAACCACTATTTTGTTGTATATATAAGTATAATAGCATGTTGTCAGTATGTAGATATGGTCAACAGTGGCTTCGGTCTCTGGACCATTGATATAATTAACGGCGTCGATCCCAGGGGGCCATCCCCCCAGGCAACACCTGCCTCCTCGATTTAAAGGGGCAGGGCTGGGTTTATTGCCCAGTGCCTGAGGCGCCCCCCTTGAGGGGGAATGCCGACGGGATAGACGCAATTTTTCACCCGCCACCCCATGATTTTCGGCTTGTGGGTGGTCCCACATAAATAGGGCCTTGTGCCTGACCCGTACAAGTGGGGTACGTGGTAAATATCATGTAGACATGGTTAACAGTATTAATAATGTAAAACAATTTTATCAATAATTGAGGTTTAAATAAAAATACAATCATGGAAAATGTGATGTCAATAATTAAGGGAATAGTGATATGAGTAGTAATATAGTTTCGGTTACAGACAGAAAAGCACACAATCTCCATTATAATAAGATTTAACTATTTATCAGATTAAACAGTTCTTTATTACATGTGGTAGGATATCCTTATTCTGGACTAAAATGAACAAAATAAATGTAAACACTGATCAGCAACACTGAATTTTTATCAAATGAAATAAATGCCTTTATTTTGTATAAAAATGTTTCTCTTATTTGTTGATTCCTTATCAAATTTCTTTTCATAGTAAAATTTTCATAGTAAAAATCATTATCTAATGCATTTTCATAGTAAAAATCATTGTCCAATGCATTTTCATAATAAAAATCATTATCTAATGCATTTCATAAAAATCATTGTCCAATGCATTTTCATAAAAAATCATTGTCCAATGCATTTTCATAATAAAAATCATTAAATTTTCATAGTAAAAATCATTGTCCAATGCATTTCATAGTAATAATCATTGTCCAATGCATTTCATAATAAAAATCATTATTTAATGCATTTTCATAGTAAAAATCATTGTTGCATTTTCATAGTAAAAATCATTTCCAATGCATTTTCATAATAAAATCATTATCTAATGCATTTTCATAGTAAAAATCATATAGTAAAAATGCATTTTCATAGTAAAAATCATTGTCCAATGCATTTTCATAGTAATAATCATTGTCCAATGCATTTCATAATAAAAATCATTATTTAATGCATTTTCATAGTAAAAATCATTGTCCAATGCATTTTCATAGTAAAAATCATTGTCCAATGCATTTTCATAATAAAAATCATTATCTAATGCATTTTCATAGTAAAAATCATTGTCAATGCATTTCATAGTAAAAATCATTGTCCAATGCATTTTCATAATAAAAATCATTATCTATTGCATTTTCATAATAAAAATCATTATCTAATGCATTTCATAGTAAATCATTGTCCAATGCATTTTCATAGTAATAACATTGTCCAATGCATGCATTTTCATAGTAAAAATCATTGTCCATGCATTTCAAATGCATTTTCATAATAAAAATCATTATTAATGCATTTTCATAGTAAAAATCATTGTCCAATGCATTTTCATAGTAAAAATCATTGTCCAATGCATTGCATTTCATAGTAAAAATCATTGTCCAATGCATTTTCATAGTAATAATCATTGTCCAATCATTGCATTTTCATAGTAAAAATCATTGTCCAATGCAATTGTGCATTTCAGCATTTTCCAAAAAAATCATTGTCCAATGCATTTCATAATAAAAATCATTATCTAATGCATTTTCATAGTAAAAATCATTGTCCAATGCATTTTCATAGTAAAAATTCTTATGCATAAGTTAATTAAATAATGAACCATTAAGTTTAATGGAAAATGAAAATATGAACAACTACATTGCTAGATTTGCAAAGCTATTTGGAATGTATGTTTTGCCTTTAATTACCAGCATTCTGTAAGCATTCCATGTTCAGCATGTTATATATTGTACAAACGGAAATATGAATTTCCGGTTTTATTAAACAAAGAAGTTTTAACAACTGCCCGTTATCAGATCAAGAGATAAAAATACGTGGGAGTAGCTATGAATATAAAAGAACCTCGAGACAGGTCAGTCGTCAGTTAGCCCCGGAGGCAGTCAGCTGAAGAGAGAGTGAGGTGATCGGGGTCAGTAGTCGGCCGAGCGGGACCTCGTGTAGTTGGTGTCGGAAAAGCTAGCTTTAATATTTACCAATTGAAAAAGCTTGTCACCCAGAAATTTAATCGAAGGACCGAAAGTCTAAAGACCGAATATATTAATTAAACTGACCCTCTCTCTCGAAGTTAAGAAGCTTGAATTTATTTCAATAAACTTCTGGAGGATAACTTTGGTGTTATTGTCATCCCTTACAACGAAGATAAAACTATTGCAATTTAGTACCGTGACGACGCGCTATGCAACAAGCAGTCCTACCTGAACCTTTATTTCCACATTTTCTTCTTTGACAGCTCCAGGCACAATTTACTTCCATTTTGAAGTTGAAACATGATTCATCAAATAATTAACAAAAATAGTACACAGTAAGTTTCAGATATAGAAAAGACTACATTTTATTCAGAGAAAGAGCAAATGCGCCCTGTTGGCTGGGGCTGTAGAATATAACGACTGCACCTCTACAGAGAAGTAGAATTCCCCTAAGGGGCCACCTGTTGGCCGTGGGTGGCGACCCGTGATGCTAAAGTACGGAATCCTTGTGGCTAAGCAGTCCATCACATGCAACACTCCATTTTGGCCCTTACATAGGCTAGGCGGGCTGTGGGAGAGACCCCCTCCGATCAATCGGCTAGTCACATCTAGCTCTAGTACCTATATGATTGTCCCAAAGGAGGCGTGTTGCGGTTTTCGGTATATAGTTATTTACTAAGCTTAGCTCAGATGCGGCACAAGGCCAGAAGCGTGGGGCACCCAGTGAGAATCGAACTTACTAACAATGGTCTGCTAATCTAGCTTGCTAACCATTATACCACATGAGGTGCCCTGGTTTTCGGTATATAGTTATTTACTAAGCAAAGCTTAGATATGGCACAAGGCCAGAAGTATGGGGCGCCCAGTGAGAATCGAACTCACTAACAATGGTCTGCTAATCTAGCTTGCTAACCATTACACCACATGAGGTACCCTGGTTTTCGGTATATAGTTATTTACTAAGCTTAGCTTAGATGTGGCACAAGGCCAGAAGTATGGGGCACCCAGTGAGAATCGAACTCACTAACAATGGTCTGCTAATCTAGCTTGCTAACCATTATACCACATGAGGTGCCCTGGTTTTCGGTATATAAGATGTGTGCTAGTTCCCTGCTTATACTTATAGACTGTCCAAGGTCACGTGATTGACTCTTCTAACCAATCATTGGTAGTACTACTGGCCTGATAAGATAATTAAACCCTCCATAATGGTCGAACATCAAATACACTCTTTGAGGACGCATATAGGATTGCCGAGATCTTTACCAATACTTACAAAGAACTTACACGATTACCAATAACTGAGGACACTTTAGTAACTAAAGGGATTCACATTATCGAAGTACTGTATACCAATAACTCAGGACACTTTAGTAACCAAAGGACTCATATTGTCGACCGACTCTTTATCAAGGATTCCACCAGATAAGCGCTTCTGCTATAATGGCGGAGAAATGGCCCTTAAAAACTTAACAAGGCGCGTAGTCTAATAGTTAGAATCGTAGGAAATGGACTCGTCGACCTGAGTTCATTTCCTGGACGAAGCTGTTTGCATTTCCCATAGCACTAATAATCTTGGGAAAGGTATGAATCCAATTCTCACTTCAGCTATGGGTAAATAGCAGGGCAGACTGGGCTCTTTAACCTTGGCTAGGTAACCAGTCTAGGAGAAGGAAAACTCTGAATTCAAACCTGATAAACTTCGCTTAAGAAATTGACCTCGTGTCGCCTCCTGCTCGTGCGGACGGGTTGGTATATATATATATGATTGTCCCAACCGTACTGCCCCCAACTCTTTTTATCGTATATGAGCTAGAAAGCGGTGGCTGAGGGTGTTAGCGTCCTGGGTATGACGTTAAACTGCATCTAGTGGTGACGTTTCAATTTTAGCGTTCTAGGGAATTTGGATTATTTCTTCATCACCATTACTCACAAGTATACTCTGACCCGGAGTGGTAATACCTTTTAGGGTCCAATCTATAGGTTGAATAGTTCAAAATTTGAGTATTAAAAATGTTTAAAAATTAAGTTTGAAAATAAAAATGAATACTAAACAAGAATGAATAATTAGTATTATCAGCGTTATTCGGACTATTGTCCTCATCTTCATTGTTATCTGTACAACGTTTCGGCCGATATGCCCTCCGGCCTTCTTCAGGTATTTCTTGTCGGACTCGGGAACCTTCTCAGACTCGGGAACCTTCTAGGACTCGGGAACCTTCTTTTCGAACTCGGAAACTTTCTTGTCGTAATCGGGAGCCATCATGGAACTTTGAACCTAACCCTTTATTTATTCCACGGGGGTATCCTGTTCTCATTCCGCTAACCATAGCTGGGGTAGGAGTTGTGTTAATTATTTTTCTAACTGCCTCTACTCATGATTGAACTCGGGGTCCAGAGATAACTGTTACTTAGAACTGTCTTAACCTAACTACCTTATCCACTAAGCCATGTGTCCAATTGGACAAGAATAAATAAAACAAAATGTGTTCGGCATAAAATAACCCAACAATGGTTGGCATGCCAATTAAGTTTTCTTGCTAAGTACAATTTAAGAGCGTCTAAAATCATCTTGCTTGGTCTCTATGAAGTGGAGGCGCTTGAAGTGTAATGGTCATCGTCGTAGGAAATGGGCTCAGTGACTCTCGTTCAAATCCTGGATGAGACTGGTTTAGTTTCACCTAGCGGCGCTAATACCATTGGGAAAGGTATGAGTCCAACTATTCTCCGTCCAGCTATGGGTAAATAGAAGGTCAGACTTGGCTCTTTTATCTTGGTATAGCAACTAGTCTAGGAGAAGGAAGTACACATACACACAAATAGATTTATATATGTATATATATATACACACATATACATCTGTATATAGACATATACACAAATACATTTACACACACACACACACACACACACATATATATATATATATATATATATATATATATACATATTTCTTTATTAATAGGGGATGTAAGACAATAAGTTTCGTTACTTAAGAGTCTGACCTTGTATCTTAAAAGATCCTCAGTCAGTTGTGTGCATTTCTCCACCGACGAGCTAAACAATCTGTTCCTGATATGAATACCAAATAGATGATATAAGATGGGAATGGATTCGACGCCCGGGAGTCCTACCGTAAAATAAGATAAATCTCCTTGGCACCAATATTGCGCTTAGCTTAGGATTCGATTATCTCCGGGAAATACACACACACACACAGACACACACACACACACATGTTCTCATTCCGCTAACCATAGCTGGGGTACAGATAACACAATAGTCCGAATAATACAAAATATATTATTTTAAAATAGCCAAATATTGTGCTCAGCTTAGGATTCGATTATCTTTAGGGAACACACACACACACACACACACATACATATGTGCGTGCGTGCGTGTATATATATGTGTATACCAGAAAAAATAGGAATATATTCTGACAGTATGTTAATTTATAAAAAGAAAATGAAATAATAAGGTATTCAGAAGATGATATTTTATGATAGGAGTCGACGTTATAACGTTTCGGTTTGTTTAGCAAACCATCGTCAGGACATCGTTGGTATTCATTTATTTACAAAAAAATATTGTGCTCTGATTAAGATTCGATTATCTTCAAGGAATACACATACTCACATGCACACACACACACGAACACACACACACACACACACACACATACACACACACACACACACACTATGTATATATGTATATATATTATATGTATACGTGGATATATATACCAGGAACAATTGGAATAAATCTGACAGTATGTTAGTATATAAAAAATGAAAGTAATTCAGAAGATGATATACTATTATAGGAGACGACGTTATAACGTTTCAGTTTGTTTAGCAAACCATCGTCAGGACATCGTTGGTGTTCAGTTATTTACAAAAATATTGTGCTCAGCTTAGGATTCGATTATCTTCAGGGAATACACACACACACACACACACACACGCGTGTGCACACACAAACACATATATATGTGTATATAGCGCATTAGTAGCACAGGAATCTGTGCAGTAAAAGGAGAGGCTGATGGTAGATGTGGCGCTCCACCTGAGATGCAAGACAGTCTCCTTGGTCTAATGCAAGTTAAAAGAGTATAGACTCCCTCGCTGTCTGGCTGATACCGACATTATGCCACCCCACGACTTTACTTACTTTATATATATATATATATATATATATATATATATATAAAGTACTCTACAAACTGAGCTAAGGTATATATATATATATATGGTTGGCACTATTACACTTGAAGGGTCAGTAGTTAGGCAACGTACAGTATTATTGCTTAATATCTGTGATAGAGCATTAATAAATACATAAATAAATAAATACATTTTTAGTATATATTTATTTATATGGCAACACATCTGCTACATGCTATCCAAACTTGATTGTTTAAACGGAGCAATCGTCGGACAGCGAAAGATTTTTTTTATCTCTCTCTCTCTCTCTCTCTCTCTCTCTCTCTCTCTATATAATATATATATATATATATATATATATATATTTGCTTGAAGGCAATTATAATGCATGTATCGTATAAAATTCGATAATTATAGAAAATAATCTTGACAAGTGAATCCCGCAAAGGATGGCTCGCTTGCATAGCGAGCCATCCTTTGCGGGATTCACTTGTCAAGATTATTTTCTATAATTATCGGATTTTATACGATACATGCATTATAATTGCCTTCAAGCAAAAATATAAATAATAATTTATTCAACAATGCTTCTATAAACAAACAAACATCCAAAAATCTTATATATATATATATATATTTCTCCCTCTGTCTGTCTCTCTCTCTCTCTCTGAGAGAGAGAGAGACAGACAGATGCTTCATAATAACGCCCAACTTCAACATAAAAAAGTCATATATATATATATATATATATATATATATATATTAATACTTTCTTTATATATATATATATATATATATATATATATATATATATATATAACAAGGATTGATTCAATAGAAAGTCTTAATGTTTTTATGTTCTTATATAATGATCTTTGTTCTCGTAATGTGCCAATACATAATATTAACGACAAGCAAAGTCGCCGCAGGTGCCATTGTTTATTGTTCTGCAAAGCTTGGGTAAAAGAAAAAACAGAAAAAAGTCACAGACATTTTATTCCCTGTTTTATGCGCAGCAAGGTTTAAAAGGCCCCGGAATCTGCATTCTGTATCGTCTTTGCTTGAACACAAAATAATAATAATAATAATAAAAAAAGGTCTAAGGAGACAGAATAGGCGAAATAAAAAAAAAAGTACCATAAATTGTTAATCATATAATGTCTTCTCTTGCATTAACATCAGCTAATACAAAAGAAGGATTAATATCGCTCACAGATTTATTTATTCGAGTGTATAGCTCAGGCGTTAAAACATGAACATGAGGGCTGAGAACTTAGAGGTTCCAGAAAAGAATCAAATTAATGGCTGGGTTTTTGTTAGCATACATTGCATTAAGCAATCTGAGAGAATTTTCCAGCTTCCATCCAAATTTGCAAGTTAATTATAGTTCTCCGTTCGAATTCTTCCCTATCATTATAATTTTTCAAGGGAGATAACTTAAATGCTAATTACGAGTACTTCTCATTCATTCAAATAAAAAAAAAAAGAAAGTAAAATAGAAAATATTATGTCCATAAGGTTCAGAAAATAAGGTTCTAATCATTGTAGAATCAACATATCATTACAGGAAGACTGTAAATATATTTTTAGAAAAATCATGTCAACTTTTGTACTCCCAATTTTGGGGTTTTAAATTCTCATAATTTTTGAACCACTGGGGATATTAACATATTTCAAACAGTTTTGGACTCCATTTACAGAGCACTATATAATTAATGCGGCTAAATAACAACTTCAAATAAAAAAATATCAACTGGGAACGCTACTAGTGTCCAGTTACCAGACAAAAGGGGATAGGCTGTAACCAAATACAAACTCTGGGTAGAGGTCGAGGATTTAAATGAAACGTTAGTCTCGCAGATTGTTTTGGTCTTCCATAATTGATTTGTTTATATTTTAATCACGAACGCAACTTTTAGTTTATAAATATCTTTTGGGGGCACAAAAAGCAAACTCAAATTTAGCTCAGTCGGTAGAGTTATGCAATTCAAATTACCTTGATCTTCCATCTGATGAGACTGAATTTTGGGGAGCTATATTAAATCAACTTAGATTTATATAGGCTCCAATTTTGGTCGAAATAAATTTATTATGGAATTACGGTGTTGAGTTTTTTCTTCCATTCTAAGATAAAGGGACCGGAATAGCTCAGTTGGTAGAGCGTTCGGCTAGAAACCACAAGGTTCCTAGTTCGATACTGGTCCTCGCCAACTCAGCGTATGAGTAGCACAGGGATCTGTGCGGTAAAGTAAGGAGCTGATGGTAGGTGTGGCGCTCCACCTCAGATGCCAAAACAATTTCCTTGGTCTAGCGCTAGTGAAAAGGGGATAGACTATCTCGCTGATTGGCTGATAACGACTTTAGGCCGCCCCGACGACTTTTTATATATATATATTTAATTTGTTCTTAATTGTTTTATTTATGTACTTTTCTAACTAGATGTCAATTAAATGTGCAGTATACCGTACCATAGTTCCCTCAACACTCCTGTACGGTGCGGAAGACTAGACGGTATACAAAGCAGATGCCCACAGACTACATGTCTACTACATGCGTCCCTTGTGCAGCATATTAAATGTCAAGTGGTGGTAGGGCCATCCTGAAGAGAACTGGACTCCCTGGGATGCACGACATACTTATTCAACGCAACCTGAAATGGGATGGCTACTTAAACAGACTTTGGAATGACAGACTGCCAAAGCAGATAATGTACACTCAGCTGAGAGAGGGACCACGTGGAATTAGTAGATCAAAGCTTAGGTACAAAGATAAAATCAAGAGAAACGTGGAGGACTTGAACATCTCCATAGGCAGTTGGCTAGATGCAACCAGAGATCGAATCAAATGGAGAAAACAGATACGATGGACAGCAAGTAATAATGATAATTTAGTTTCCTATGGAAATACATTCATACACATCAACTGTCCTTTATATATGTATAGATTAATTGCAAATATATAATAGACAGCTAGACGCCAATTTTCCAACCATTAATTTTCCAATACCAATTTTCTCCCGCCCTGTCGGCTGGGGCGTTAGAATGCACCGACTGCACCTCTGCAGAGGGGTAAGACTCCCCCAATGGGGCCACCTGTTGGCCGTGGGTGACGACCCGTGATGCTTAAGGATAGAGCCCAGGTGGATGAGCAATTCATGACATGCAATACTCCACTTTGGACCTATCTTCGGCTAGACGGGCGGTCGGAGAGGCCTCCTCCGATCAATCGGCTGGTCACGTCAAGCCCCAGCATTAGTATTGCCTCATTAGTACAAAAAAAAAAAAAATAATAAAACAAAAAACATGTACAATTACAGATTCATGCATGTCTTCTCCGTATTCTTTGGTTTGGTTTGTTTTGTTTTACGGCATATCGACCTCAGTGGGTCATTTAATGCCGATAAAGTTTTGAAATAAATCAATTCTTAATGGATAATACAATTTTTTTTATAAATACATTTTTCTATTTAACCCATAGATGGGACCCTAACAGGTACTACCACTCCGGGTCAGAGTGGACCAGGGAGCAATGGTAATGAAGGGGTGCTCCACATTCCCCAAACCTCCAAAACTGGAACCTCACCATCAGATAGAGTTTAACGTCATTCCCAGGACATGTAGACCCACAGCCACCGCCTTCTAGCACCCATATGATAAAAAGGGCTGGGGCTTGCCATAAGGGCAATAGGGTTGGGAAAATCATATAGGTGCTAGGGCTGGACGTGACCAGCCGATTGATTGGAGGGGTCTCTCCGACCGCCCGTCTAGCCGAAGATAGGGCCAAAGTGGAGTATTGCATGTCATGAATTGCTCATCCACCTGGGCTCTATCCTTAAGCATCACGAATCGCCACCCACGGCCAACAGGTGGCCCCATTGGGGGAGTCTTAACCCTCTGCAGAGGTGCAGTCGGTGCATTCTAACGCCCCAGCCGACAGGGCGGTACTGTATAGGGTTTATACACAACATGGCAGTGCACTAACTACCACGATACTACCAGCCACCGCGGGTACCTTTTGTGGCTTGAACTGTACCGCAAACAAGAAATACCAAAATATTGCAAAACTTTTGACTCACCTTAGTACAATTCTCAGTTTCTTTATGGTAGGACATATGTTTGCAAAATATTGCAAAACCTTTGACTCACCATAATGACAGAAATTTAGAAGTAAAAAAATTCTTTTTTTTATGTGAGCAGTTGTTTTATTGTTGAACTTTTTTTTTCTGGGAGGAGAGTATTTAAAAAATGTTGATGGTATCCTTTGTCATTCCATTTTTAAAATGATAAAAAAAAAAATAAAACAAACTTTTTCTGTTGTCGCTTTCGGCAAATCAGCTGCTTTCGAATGACACAGGAAATTTAAAGTGGGACACGTGATCAGGGGGTGATGATTACCTGAATTAATCATCGACTGAAATTATCTTCATCTTCCTTGCCTCTTTTACACTAATCAGACGCAGTGCTGGGATTCATATTAGAACCCCCCCCACAAAAAAACACTCACAAAATAAACAGAACCCCCCAAAAAAAAAACAACAACCAAAACAACCTCTATAACATAAAGTGCCAACCATACATACATACATATATATATATATATATATATATATATATATATATATATATATATGCATTTGAGCATCACTGGTAAAACTGATTGATCACTCCCACATTCCTTCGTTATGGATTTATTCCATGTCGGTCATTCAACTCTGGTCCAAACAAACAAATGTACATTCGTCCACTGTTCCGGAAAATCCACTGGAAGACGCTTGCCTTTGTTTATAAAAGGGTTTCTTTGTTTGTCTTGGAGAAGGATTTCTTCTTGAGCTGCTTCTTCTACTGAAGCGGAAACTTTTTTTCTGGATGAGGACCAAGGGAAGATGAAGAGAGTTTTGGTTAGTTGGTTGGTTGGCTGGTTGGTTGCATTTTACGTCGTGTCAATTATATAGGATTATTCTGTTTTATTCACTCTTGTTGGGCATTCAATTTTTTAAAATACATTTTTAATACTCATTTTTGATCTATTAAACCCATAGATGGTACCGTAACTGGCGCTACCACCCCGGGTTAGAATTAAGTAGATGAAGGCTAATATTAATCAAAATTTTTTATAATAATTCTTTTGATAAAAGTCATAGAATTAGGAAGATGATCGTTAACCTAGTGATGACGTTTATTATTAGTGCTCAAAAAAGAAAATGTTGGTTATAGGACTTTGCAACATTAACCTAAGACTTTCAAAAATTGTTTATTATAATTAATAATTTAGTCTAGTATTAAGTCAAACAGTTTCCTAGCGTCCCCAGCGCGTTGGAAACCTGACTTTTAGGATTACCGTCATAATTGAAACTGGCATACTATATTTCTGACTCTGAAATGTGCAGTAGTTAAGTGACAGTAGCCGTTGTTCTCTCCACAAGCCACAAGTTATAATGTTTTGGCTCATATATATATATATATATATATATATATATATATATATATATATATAGGATCATCCACAGACACGTGTTTCGACTTATCAAGTCTCTTCAGTGTGGCTAGACATTTTGTAAGCTATCTACAGCCGGAATTGAACTACAGTCGGTTAGGTGTCATTTCGGCACCTTTACCATTAGTCTGTCTTCACTTACAGAATGGGAAGGGGATTTTTAACTGTTTTAATACACACATCGCTTTGTGTGTAAAGGCCGTCACAGAGTGAGTGTTGTTATGGGTCCAACGGGAGAAAATTAGATATTCTATAAAAAAGAAGGTTTACAAAAAGGATTATGTTTTAAAAAAACATTATTAACTTACATATGCGACACGTGTTTCAGATCTGTTATCTTCTTCAGGCATTGAATAACTACATTTTTGAAGAATATGTATATGTGTGATTTTGTTTATAATGGTTGTGTAATAACGGTGAATGCTGTTATTTTTCTCAATCCTTGCTTGCGAATTATATATATATATATATATATAATATATATATATATATATATATATATATGTGTGTGAAATTTTTCGTTGAAATACTTTTAAAACAATGATAGTTATCACTAAGCGAGTTTTCTTTTAATGAAAAAAAAAAAAAGAAGATGAATGTGCAGGCAGTTGTTAAGGAACAGTAGCAGTCGTTCTTACCACAAGCCACAGGGGTCATAACGTTTTAGCTCGTTGGTATATATATATATATATATATATATATATATATATATATATATATATATATATATATTTATTTATTTATTTATTTAAGTCACCAATACAAAGTTCGTCTTACCAATGGTTTCAGATGTTTATCCGTCATCAGAGACGTTGACTTTTTAAAAAAATTGGTAAGACACACTTTGTATTGGTGACTTAAATCAATAAATACAGCTCTTAAATAAATAATTGAGCACTTTATAATCATTTCTCCAATATTAATAACAAAAAATAAATTATATCATATATATATATGAAAAATAGATGGAAATTAATCCGACAGTATGAAATTTAACATTTTTGAAAAAACAAATGATGTTATGTAATTGCTGACAGAAATCTGTTTCGACCACTTCAATAGATCGGTCTTCATCAAGAGCAACATATGAGAGAAAGACGGGAAAAATAACCGTTAGAAGACAGGGTACAAATAAACATTATCATTCAATGCTGGAATTTTTAAAAAATTGATGAAGACCAATCTATTGAAGTGGTCGAAACAGTTTTCTGTCAGCAATTATATAACATCATTTGTTTTTTCAAAAATGTTAAATTTCATATATATATATATACATATATATATATATATATATATATATATATATATGTGTGTGTGAAAATAAAATGGAAATTAATCCAACAGTGTGAATATGATATAATGAAAAAAAACAAAGGATGTTTACAACTGCATGGGCTCATCAGGAGACGGTTTGCACATTCTCTCCTGATGAGCCCATGCAGTTGTAAACACCCTTTGTTTTTTCATTATATCATATTCATATATATATATATATATATATATATATATATATATATATAAACTTTTTCGTTGAAATATATATATATTATATATATATATATATATATATATATATATAAACTTTTTCGTTGAAATACTGTTAAAACAATGAAAGATATCACTAAGTGAATTTTTCTTTTTCTTTTTTTTTGAAAAAGAAGATGAATGTGCAGTAGTTACGATACAGTAGCTGTCGTTCTCACCACAAGCCATTGGTCATAATGTATTGGTTCGTCAGTATATATATATATATATATATATATATATATATATATATATATATATATATATATATATGTGTGTGTGTGTGTGTGTGTGTGTACTGACGAGATAAAACATTTTTTCACACTGGTATAGCTTAGAAGTAACAAAATATATATATTATATATATATATATATATATATATATATATATATTATATAAACTTTTTCATAAAATATTTTTAAAACAATGAAATATATCACTAAGTGTGTTTTTCTTTTGCTTTTAAGAAAAAAAGAAGATCTCTTTATAGTTCAAAAGCACGAAACGTTGTTGTTTCTTTTTCTGAAATACGTCATTTGAAATATAATAAAGAGAACAATGGAGTCTCCTAAGATTTTCCATTGAATTACGTCTGAAAAATGCTATGTCAATGTCTTGAGAAGTTAACACTTCTCCACGCACCCCCACGACTACATCCACACACCCACACCTGCACACACGCACACACACTCACGCGCATACATGCACGTACACAGTATACGGCCAAGACACGTTGAAAGCATCGGTTCCCGCTAGTTGGTTGGTTGGTTGGTTGGTTGGTCTTGGGTTATTTTATGCAGAAGACGTTTGTTTTATTCATTATTGTTGAGTATTTTTTTTTTTTGTAAGTCTTTTTTTCTGTTCAGCTAATATTGGTGTATCTAAGTGTTGTATAATCTCTTTACTTCTATTATTCTTCTGCTCATCTTTGGTATCTTACGTTCTTCTTCTAGCGTCTGGTCTTCGTCTTGGGGACTTCGTGTCTAGTCTTCCATTGAAGATTTCTCTTTATCAGAAGCCCTGTGTCATTGGTAGTTTTTAGATAATAACCCAAGATTTCGATTTGCTTTAGATCATATTTTATTCCAAAATCCCCACCAGACTACCTGCGCAGATTGAGTCGGCCGTGCACTTAACACGACTTACCACTTTCGTGGTTTGGCCGATACTGTACTCAACTCTCTTTCTAATCTAAACCGGAAGAGAGTCTTCTCCACCGATTCTCAAGGTATCCACCGGAAGGATCAGGATGAGGTCAAGCCTTGTCATTCAATCCTTCAAGGCCACCGGCTAAAACTTATAACAGCCATTTTGATTTCTACACTACTGTAAATAAGTGTTAGGGTACTAACAATTATGTAACATAAGGAGTCTACGGGAGAACATCGCTGATGAGTTCGTTCTTACATCTCCTGCAGAACCTAGCATGTTTTGCTTGTGTTATATATATATACAAATATATATGTTTCGTTAATAGAAAAAATGCTGCCAAATTACACTTATATATATATATATATATATATATATATATATATATATATTATATAGTTAAGAATAAATGAAAAAAATGAATGTATGAATGGAATAAAAAATGAATGAAATGAATGGAATAAATGAAAAAGTCTTTTCCAAAGGACCTCTCTAAAAGGAAAAAATGATAATTTTTAAGAGTGGTCCCTAATGGAAAAGCCTTCTTCACCTCCACCGGGCTCTTTATTGAAGCATTGAATTAATATAATTATTATATAAGATATTGGAAAAGATAAAATGTATCTTACCTTTGTCAGGCTCTGTTGAGAAATGATTCAAATTCAAAATTTTTTTTTTATTTATCTAATGCTGTCTGTTTTACTTCCGGTAAAAATTGCAACAATGTATACTTTGAATTTAATATATATATATATTATATATATATATATATATATATATATTGAAGGCCAGTACAATGCGTATGAAAAATAAAACAAAAAGATGTTATTTTTGTTTTAATCGATTTCGAAGCATGAGCTTTATCATCAGAGTTTATTTTCAGAAATATATATATATATATATATATAAGAATAATATTAATAATATAGAGAAGTGGTTTTTTACATCATGTCAACCCTTGTGTTATTTTATACCGAATATTCATTCTTGTTGAGCATTCAATTCTTTTTAAACACATTTTTAATAAATCTATTTAACCCATATATGGGACCCTAAAAGGTATTACCACTCCGGTGCAGAGTTGTTTGGTTGGTGGGTGGGTTGGTTGGTTGGTTGGTAAAATTTTACGGCTTGTCAAACCCTGGTGGGTTATTTTATACCGGAGAGGTTTTTGTTTTATCCCTTCTTGTTGCGTATTCAATTTTTTAAAACTCATTTTTATACACACCTTTTAAAATTCATTAAAAAAAAATCTATCCAATCCGTATATGGGACCATAACAGGTATTACCGCTCTTGGGCAGAGTGGACCTGGGAGTAATGGCAATGAACTTTGAACGTCATCATGACTTAAATAACAATAAAATGATGAATGGCGTGGTGACGGAGGTAGGGGCAAGCAGGAAGCTCCAAATGTGACCGGGTGGTTGGTTGGTTGGTTGGTTGGATTTTACGGCATGTCAATCCATGGCTTATTCTATGCCAAAGACGTTTGTTTTAGTCATTCTTGTTTGTTATTCAATTTGCTTTTACGAACTTAAGACACATTTTTAAAAACCCATTTGATCTATTTAACCTGTAGATGAAACCCTAACAGGTAATACCACTCCGGGTCAGAGGGGACATGGGATTAATGGCAATTAAGGGGTACCCCACACACCCAAGAACTGGAACCTTATCACCAGATGCAGTTGGTTCCTGCTATATCACCGAAGTTAAGCACCAATAAACCTGTTCGATACTTAGATGGGTAACCACATCAGGTATTATGAGCAAAAATATATCAAAACGAATTGATTCAGCATTAAATGACCTGAAAAGGGTTGATATGGCGTAGAATCAACCAACCAACCAACCAATCAACCAATCAACACACACACACACACACACACACACACACACAGAGTTTACGGCCTAGCCACATTGAATGTATCGGTTCCCGCTAGATTTACCGAAGTTAATCAGCGATAACCCGTTTCAATACTTAGATGGGTGACCATTTAAGCCACAACGGACACTGTTAGCAAAATATATAAAAATGACTTGATTCGGCACTAAATGACCCGACAAGGGTTGACATACCACAAAACCAACCAACTAGCACACACACACACACTCACACACACATATATATATATATATATATATATTATATATATATTACTGCTATTGGTGTTCCTGAAAAAAGAAATGAGATTAGAGATACGGTATATTTTGCATTTGTGTATCAGATAAGCAACAATACCTTCCATTTTTTTGACGTGGGGGTGGGGATGGTGCAGGGTAAGTCCACAACAGGCGGCAGGATAGTTCTGATGTTCACTGTGTTTACACACACATATAAACTTGTATACGTGAAACACGCTCGTTCATGTACACGTGTGGTTATACCAGCGCTGTTGAATTATGACTAAGTTACGACTTAGTATAAGTCAACGTGTCGTTTAAGTCTTTAAAAAATCCTGTTTTGAAGTGTCCGAACTCCATATTTTTCTATTTATCTCTTAGTAGCTCTAGTCAAAAAAGTGTGTGTGTGTGTGTGGGGGGGAGACTGTTGGCTAGCACGTGGGGACATGGCAGTGGAATAAATAAAGGTTGACATGCCGTAAACACACAACTGACCATCAACCATCACGCCACGAGACTGTGACGAGACTTTTTTTTATCAAGACAGATTTGTTTGTTTGTTTGTTTTGTTTTGTTTTACGGCATATCAACCTGAGTGGGTCATTTAATGCCGATAAAGTTGAAATAAAATCAATTCTTAATGGATAATACAATTTTTTATAAATACATTTTTCTATTTAACCCATAGATGGGACCCTAGCAGGTACTACCACTCCGGTCAGAGTGGACCAGGGAGGCAATGGTGATGAAGGGGTGCTCCACATTCCCCAAACCTCCAAAACTGGAACCTCACCATCAGATAGAGTTTAACGTCATTCCCAGGACATGTAGACCCGCAGCCACCGCCTTCTAGTACCCATATGATAAAAAGGGGTTGGGGCTTGCCATAAGGGCAATAGGGTTGGGAAAATCATATAGGTGCTAGGGCTTGACGTGACCACCGATTGATCGGAGGGGCCTCTCCGACCGCCCGTCTAGCCCAAGATAGGTCCAAAGTGGAGTATTGCATGTCATGAACTGCTCATCCACCTGTGATTCCATCGTTAAGCATCACGGGTCACCACTCACGGCCAACAGGTGGTCCCATTGGGGAGTCTTACCTCTCTGCAGAGGTGCAGTCGGTGCATTCTAAACGCCCAGCCGACAGGGCGGATCAAGGCAGAGTAAACAGGCGAGAATCTCGTTCGAAGTCGCGTTTATAACTTATGCCTCGTGGATATAGCAGATTTTAAAGGGCCTGGTCACTGTTCGACTCTCATGTTTTATAAAATGGGGTTGTTTTCGGATTTCAGATATATAAATAATTTAGGAATTCTCTCTGGCTTCCTTTTTTTTGGGCATTTCTCAATGAGGAATTATTGTACTTGAAGTGGAAAAATTTCTTTGGAGAAATACGAGGGCAGCGATAGAAATTCACCATGACAGGTTGAAATTCTCTGAAGAAATCATCAATTTGCAGATAGCACTTAATAGGCGACATGAAACAGAGAAGATTTTGACTTAAGAGAAGAAAAGACAAAAGAAAAGGAAAAAGAAAAGAAAAAGAAGGAAGTCTGAAGAGTGATGACAACAGTATTATTATTATTATTATTATTATGAGGTTTTCACACCTGCCATAGCCGGTGGTTCACTGGTGGCTGGGTGACAGCAAGTCTCATCAGGTCTCCAGGACTCTTCTGAGTATTCTAGCCGATCCCAATAGTGCTGTAGTTTGGATGGTCTCGGTTCTTCGGATTTCCAGTTCACCCAAATTCTTTTCAATTTGGAGATAGCACTTAAAAGGCGACATGAAACAGAGAAGAATTTTGACTTAAGAGAAGAAAAGACAAAGAAAAGAAAAAGAAAAGAAAAAGAAGGAAATCTGAAGAATGAAGACAATGCTATTATTATTATTATTATTATTATTATTATTATTATTTACTCCTTTTAAGTTTTCACATCAGCATTAGCTGATGGTCTTTCACTGGAGTCTGAGTGACAGCAAGTCTCCTCAGGTCTCCAGTACTCTTCTGAGTATTCTAGCAGATTGCAGCAGTGCAGTGTTCTGAATGGTTTCAATCCTTCCTCTGATATCCAAACTTTCCAGACCCTTTTCTAATCCTTTTGGGACCGTTCCAAGTGCACCAACTACAATTGGTATCACTTTGACCTTCATATTCCATAACTTTTTCAGTTCTCTAGCAAGGTCCAGATATTATTATTATTATTATTATTATTATTATTATTAGGTTTTCACACCTGCCATAGCCGGTGGTTCACTGGTGGCTGGGTGACAGCAAGTCTCAGCAAGGACTCTTCTGAGTATTCTAGCCGATCCCAACAGTGCTGTAGTTTGGATGGTCTCGGTTCTTCGGATTTCCAGTTCACCCAAATTCTTTTCCAGAGCTTTGGAGACCGTTCCAAGGGCACCAATTACGATTGGTACTACCTTCACCTTCATGTTCCAAAGCTTCCTCAATTCTCTGGTCTAAGTATTTGTCAATCTTTTTGCTTTTCTTTCATTTTCACTCGGTGGTCGGCTGGAACAGCAAAATCCACGAGATGACAGGTTCTCTTTTCCTTGTCAATCAGTACTAGGCCCGATCTTCTGGCCGGGATTAGGTGATCCGTCTGTACCTCAAAGTCCCAGATTATTATTATTATTATGAGGTTTTCACATCTTCCATAGCCAGTGGTGGCTGAGTGACAGCAAGTCTCATTAGGTCTCCAGGACTCTTCTGAGTATTCTAACCGATATTAACACTGCTGTAGTTTGGATGGTCTCGATTCTTCCTCTGATTTCCAATTCACGCCAATTATTTTCCAGCCCTTTGGGAACCGTTCCAAGGGCATCAGTTACAATTGGCATGACCCTCACCTTCATATTCCATAGTCTTCTTCTTCTTCTTCTTCTTCTTCTTCTTCTTCTTCTTCTTTCATACCTGCCTTAGCTGGTGGTCTTTAACTGGATATTGAGTGACAATACGTCTCTTCCTGTCTCCAGGACTCTTCTGACGATTGTTGGAGAAGCCCCTGCTGATGAATCGGTTAGGCACCCCAAGCACTAGCACCTATATGATTATCCCAGCTCGATTGCACTTATGGCAAAACCCAATCCTTTTTATCATATATGAGCTAGAAAGCGGTGGCTGAGGGTCAAACTGCATCTAAAGGTGAAGATCCAATTTTTGAGCCATGGGGAATGAAAATTAACCCTTCATTGCCATTACTCTAATAATGCAACCCCCAAAGAAAGACAAACAAACTAAATATTCAGTTGTAATGGATCTTAGGATACTAACTTGCTAACAATTGTACGACGATGGGAAGCACTCCACAACTAGTTCGTACCAAAATATTGGGACCATATGACCTTTAGGCACCCCTTTTTGATCTCGATTAAGAAAGAACATGTTTTTCATTTACACTGTCAATATCCGTTTGTTTGTTAGGGGTTAGGGTTAGGGGTTAGGGTTAGGTTTAGGGGTTAGTTTTATAATTAAAAAAAATCGTCTGTTAAAACAACCGGATATTGACGGTGTAAATGAAAAACATGTCCATTTTTAATAGAGATCAAAAAGGGGTGCCTAAAGGTCATATAGTCTAGAATTGTCCTTAGTTGAGTCAAAAGTTTTGCAATATTTTGCAAACATATGTCCCACCATAAAGAAACTGAGAATTGTACTAAGTTGAGTCAAAAGTTTTGCAATATATTTAAAACCAACCGGATATTGACGATGTAAATGAAAAAATGTCCTTTCGTAATCTAGATCAAAAAGGGTTGCCTAAAGATCATATGGTTCAAATATTGCATAACTTTTGACTCGCTCAGGGAATTACTATGATGCATCTGTCACTAATACAACGATAGTAAATTGAAACGGAAATCCCATTAGAGCTGATAACATTGAAAAGGATTTAAGACATTTAAAATTTATTGGAGAATAAAATAAAAGATCAAATTCAATCCATTCTCATTGATTTAATTGATTGAAAAAGACTTAAACAAATGAGCCACCAAATTAGATTAGAAAGGACCCATAATATATATATATATATATATATATATATATATATATAATATATATATGATTGTAACTGAAGGAACCTTTAATTATTATATATATATTATATATATATATATATTAAATATATATATTATTACGCACACACAAAATAACACACACACAAACTAACACACACACACACACACACACACAAACAAACACCACACAACATATATAAAGGTTCCATTTCAGTTACAATCATATATATATATTAATGGTTCCTTTTATATATATATATATATATATATATATATATATATATATATATATATATATATATATATATTACACGCACAAATGCACAATACTTTTTCGATACACACACTTACACACTCTAATACTCACACCGCAAAAAGAAGAAGAATATTTGACGTCATATTTCAAACCGTCCTTTTCAACGTTCTTTTCTCAGACTTCAAATTTTCTCTCGAACAAAGACTATTAACTCGCTTTCTCGTTATTCTGTGATAATTTTTTTTTCACCTTCCATATACTAACAAATGCCCTGAAGATGATCTAAATAATAGATCGAAACACTGCAGCGTCGGTCAATAAACTTACCACTCAACTCATTTAAACCTGTGTTTTTCAATTTTCTTAATATACTACATACCGTCGATTTCACTTCCTTTTCTTCACACACCCACACAACACACACACACACACACACACACACACACTCACGCACACACAACAATACACAACTATATATTATTATATATATATAATGGGAGAAATTGTGAGGAGGTTAATCCGACAGTATGTGGAGGAAGGTAGACAAACACGGGATGTTATGGAACTGGATGTTTATTGTCGACGATGCAACGTTTCGGTCTTCTTAATTAGACCATCTACTATAATCCAAGTCCTGAAGATGGTCTAATAGAGACCGAAACGTTGCATCGTCGACAATAAACATCCAGTTTCCATAAACATCCCGTGTTTTGTCAACCTTTTTCTCTACACACACACACACACACAACACACACACACACCACACACACGGCACACAAACAATATATATATATATTATATATGAAGTACTGACTTCAAAAAAGTAGATTCTAACTTGCACCAATTTTTGAGCATTTTAGTTTTAAAAATCGTTTAAATGAAGCCTCCCAAAATTCCTTATATAATACATTTAGATATAAAATTGCTCTAAAATCTTATTATTTTAAATCCAGAAAAGATTATCAATTTATTCTATTCAAATAGAATTAATAAGATTATTGATGAATGGTATCTTATATTAATATCATCATCTTTAATTTGTTTCCACCAGAGTCATATTTGTTTGCTTTTGTTCCACTGATAACAGAAAATAAAACCGTTCACAATATCTAGTAAATGTTTTTCCTGACGTATCTCAATTAATGATTTAAATGGAGCTTATCTGACCTGGTGGGATAGGGTGGGGTTTATGATTTTAATCTAAATGTTACTTTTGATATATTTTATTAATTCTATTTAAATAGAATGAAATGATAAACTTTTCTGGGTTTATATAATAAGATTTGAGCAATTTTATATCTAAATGTATTATAAACAGGGATATTGGGAGGTTTCATATTAGAGGATTTTGAAATCTAAATTCTCAAAAATTGGTACAAGTTGGAAATCTACTTTTTGGTGTCAGTACTTATCATACCAATACCCAACTTGATGCGGGTGAATCTTTTTGATATTCAAGCAAAGTTGAAAATCGACCTACCTTACTGTGGATATATAACAGTATGATAATTCAATTAATACAACGTTTGATATGTTTGCTTAAGAGCTATTGTTAAATAGTTCAATGTGTATAAAGTATTATAATTTTGATTTGAACCTCTCTCTATCCTCTCTCTCTCTCTCTCTCTCTCTCTCTCTCTCTCTCTCTCTTTCTCTCCCTCTCACTCTTTTTTTTCATTCATCCTTTTTTCATGATCGATTGAAACAGATTACCGTTATTTTTTTCGCATTCTAACCCTATTTTTCTCCTACTCTCTTTTTTTCTTTCTTATTAAAGAATTACCTGAAGTTTGGCACAAATGTTCCTCTTCATGAGTTAGGAAAGTGTGCCAAATTATATAGTGTGAGACCTTACCGTTCCGATTTTAAAGGGTGTTGTGATTTTCCTATTTTGCCGCTAAATTAAGTCTGCGTGGCGTTGCAGTATCTGTTTTTTTAAAAATACTTCCATAGATACAATATTTTAAAATTTGGTAGGTACAGCAAATAAGAAATTACTATTTTAACCCTATACCTGATAGATTTTTTTTTGCTCACCCAATGCATGCCTCCAAAATAACAAAACTTTTCCCCTATGTAACTTACGGTCAGTCCGTAGAAAATGCGTCCTCTTCAATTTTCATATTTTTTCCTAAAATCTACTATGCCTGCCTAAGTTCACCAAAGAATTTTGTGAGGGTACATCGGCCGAAACGTTATACAGATAACAATAAAGATGAGGGCAATAGTCAGAATAATCCAAATAACACAAATTATCAAGCCTCATCTAAAAAATCGGTTTCTTTTATTTCGTCAGTATGATACAAAAGTTAGTTGTACGCAGAATGATATATTCGCTTAAAAATAAAAAAAAAGAAATAAAAGAATCTCTGAAGTTATTTTAAATTTTGGTAATCTTGTTTGATTAAAAAAATCAATCATATTTTACATATTTGCGTCATGAGATTTTATTGAAAAAGATTTACGACTGGAATACAACTGGCGGGTTAGACAGATTATAAAGAAAAATACGAAATCTCCAGACGAAAAAAAAGAAAAAAAAGAAAGAAAATATGCATAAATTTAGCGTTGATCTTTTTTTGGAGACAATATGGAATAATCTAAAGAAAAAAAAAAGGTTATGTTTCTCTTTCTGATTTGAATTTAAATCGCAGTGCACCAAAAAACTTAAATTACAGCCAAGTCACACTTAAAGCACCAATTCGCACCGAAGGATACCGAAGGATACCATTTATGCAGAGCTTTCGTCTGGTAAGAGACATTGGTAGCCCCCAGCTGCGTTTCCAGGATATCTGCAAGAACGATCTCAGGTGCATTGCCCCTTCCAGCTGGGAAAATTTGGCTCAGAACCGCCCTCGGTGGCGGCAGGTTCTCTGTAGAGGACTGTTCATGTCTGAAGTCACCCTGGCGCAACACCATGAAGCTAAGAGGTCCAGAAGAAAGCAGCGGCAACAAAGCACCGGCACATCAACATCTTCAGGGACATCCTTCACATGCAACATCTATGGTCGATAATGTTTTCTAACATTGGACTTTACAGTCACAGGAGGTGCTGTAACTTCAGGGACACAAAAACTATATTATAGTCCTCCGAGACTGAAATGCCAATAATAAGCAGCAATGAGTCTGTTCAATACTTAATTGGATGACCGCATGAGCAACAACAGGTACTGTAAAAATTCTGAGTCCTTTCTTTATAAAAAATGACTTGATTCGATATTGAACGGTCTGAAAAATGTGCTGTAAAACAAAACAACCAACTGACCAACCACCTGAACTTAAGCAGCAATGAGCCTGTTCAATAAATTGGGTGACCACTAAAACAACAGCAACCTGGGTCTTCTGTTAATTAAAATAATCAGAAGAAAAAAAAGTTTAAGTATCTCTTTGTGATTTGAATTTAAACTACAGTGCACCATAAAACTTAAATTACGTTCAAGTCATGTTCAAACTAACCGGTTCGCGCTCTATCCCCGAAGTTAAGCAGTGATGAGCCGGAGATTAAACCGGAGAGATTGTTTTGCTGAGCTGAAGTCTCTAGATGCATTGCCGCACACATAAGATTATCCAAGCTGTACTACTCATGCGTTCAGTTAATGGAGACCAGTATCAACCTAGGAAATTGTTTTTGTTGAGGTGGAGCGTCACATCTACCGTCAGCTCCCATATGCTTTTCCGCAGAGATCAGATTATCCAAGCTGTAGTACTCATGCGTTCAGTAATGGAGACCAGTATCGACCCAGGGAAATTTGTTTTTGTTGAGGTGGAGCGCTACATCTAGCGCCAGTTCCTATGTTTACCGCCACAGATCAGATGATCCAAATTCTGTAGTACTCATGCATTCAATTTCTGGAGACTGGTATCGACCAGGAAATTTTGTTGTTGAGGTGGAGTCGTCACATCTACGTCAGCTCCCATATGCTTTTCCGCAGAGATCAGATTATCCAAGCTGTAGTACTCATGCGTTCAGTTTCCGGAGACCGGTATCGACCCAGGAAATTGTTTTTGCAGAAGTGGAGCACTACATCTAGCGTCAGTTCCATATGTTTACCCCACAGATCATATGATCCAAGATGTGATACTCATGCGCTCTGTTGGTGGAGGACGGTATGAATCATACCTACGCTCAAGTCACATTGAAAATACCGGTTCCTGTAGATCACCGAAGGTAAGCAGCGATCAGCCTGTTGAATAGTGATTGTTTATTTTTTTGTTTTACGGCATATCAACCTCAGTGGGTCATTTAATGCCCCGATAAAGTTTTGAAATAATCAATTCTTAATGGATAATACAATTTTTTAAAACATTTTTTTCATATTTAACCCATTAGATGGACCCTAACAGGTTACTACCACTTCCGGTCGATGGACCAGGAGCAATGGTATCTCTCC
>CM042173.1:1673627-1696530 GCA_023376005.1 Doryteuthis pealeii | reverse complement strand
CTTTAAGGATAGCGAGCCAGGGTCCATGTGATGATGCAATTCCATGAAACATCCTAATCCACTCCCCACTTTGACCCCTATCCAATTCTTCGGACTTACACAGGCCGTGGCCATCGGAGAGGCCCTCTCCGTCCGTTAATCCAATCGTGCAATCGCGCTCTGTGTCACGTTCAAGGCGCCCAGCATTAGTATTGACCTCATTAGTACAAAAAAAATAAAAAACAAAAAACATGTTACAATTACAGATACATGCATGTCTTCTCCGTATTCTTGGTTTGGTTTGTTTTGTTTTACGCATATCGACCTCAGTGCAGGTCATTTAATGCCGATAAAGTTTTGAAATAAATCAATTCTTAATGGATAATACAATTTTTTATAAATACATTTTTCTATTTAACCCATAGATGGGACCCTTAACAGGTACTACCACTCCGGGTCAGAGTGGACCAGGGAGCAATGGTAATGAAGGGGTGCTCCACATTCCCCAAACCTCCAAAAACTGGAACCTCACCATCAGATAGAGTTTAACGTCATTTCCCAGGACATGTAGACCCACAGCCACCGCCTTCAGCACCCCATATGATAAAAAAGGGCTGGGGCTTGCCATAAGGGCAATTAGGGTTGGGAAATCATATAGTGCTAGGGCTGGACGTGACCAGCCGATGATTGGAGCATTGAGGGGGCCTTCTCCGACCGCCCGTCTAGCCGAAGATAGGCCAAAGTGGAGAGTATTGCATGTCATGAATTGCTCATCCCACCTGGGCTCTATCCTTAAGCATCACGAATCGCCACCCACGGCAACAGGTGGCCCATTGGGGAGTCTTACCCTCTGCAGAGGTGCAGTCGCGTGCATTCTAACGCCCCAGCGACAGGCCGGTACTGTATAGGTTTATACACAACATGGCAGTGCACTAACTACCACAATACTACCAACCACCGCGGTACCTTTTGTGGCTTGAACTGTACCGCAAAACAAGAAAACCAAAATATTGCAAAACTTTGACTTCCTCCACCTTAGTACAATTCTCAGTTTCTTATGGTAGGACATATGTTTGCAAAATATTGCAAAACCTTTGACTCACCAAATGACAGAAATTTAGAAGTAAAAAAAATCTTTTTTTATGTGAGCAGTTGTTTTATTGTTGAACATTTTTTTTTCTGGGAGGAGAGTATTTTAAAAAATGTTGATGGTTATCCTTTGTCATTCCATTTTTAAAATGATAAAAAAAAAAATAAAACAAACTTTTTCTGTTGTCGCTTTCGGGCAAATCAGCTGCTTTCGAATGACACTGGAAATTTAAAGTGGGACACGTGATCAGGGGGTGATGATTACCTGAATTAATCATCGACTGAAATTATCTTCATCTTCCTTGGCCTCTTTTACACTAATTCAGGACGCAGTGCTGGGATTCAATTATTAAACCCCCCCCCACAAAAAAAACACTCACAAAATAATAAACAGAACAAACAAAAAAAAAAAAAACAACCCAAAACAACCTCTATAACATAAAAGTGCCAACCATACATATATATACATATATATATATATATATATATATATATATATATATATATATATATATATATATGCATTTGAGCATCACTGGTAAAAAACTGATTGATCACTCCCACATTCCTTCGTTATGGATTTATTCCATGTCGTCATTCAACTCTGTCCAAACAAAACAAATGTACATTTTCTCACTGTTCCGGAAAATCCACTGGAAGACGCTTGCCTTGTTTATAAAAGGGTTTTCTTTGGTTTGTCTTGGAGCGAAGGATTTCTTCTTGAGCTGCTTCTTCTACTGAAGCGGAAACTTTTTTTCTGGATGAGGACCAAGGGAAGATGAAGAGAGTTTTGGTTAGTTGGTGGGTTGGTTGGTTAGTTGGTTGCAATTTACGTCATGTCAACACACGTTGATTATTCTGTTTTATTCACTCTTGTTGGGTATTCAATTTTTTATAACATATTTTTAATACTCATTTTTGATCTATTAAACCCACAGATGCTACCGTAACAGGCGCTACCACCCCGGGTTAGAATTAAGTAGATGAAGGCTGATATTAATCAAAATTGTTTATAATAATTTTTTTGATAAAAGTCATAGAATTAGGAAGATAATCGTTAACCTATTGATGACGTTTATTATAAGTGCTCAAAAAAGAAAATGCTGGTTATAGTAGTTTGCATCATTAACCTAAGACTTTCAAAAATCGTTTATTATCATTAATAATTTAGACTAGTATTAAGTCAAACAGTTTCCCAGCGTTCCGAGCGCTTTGGAAAACTGACTTTTAGGATTGCTGTCATAATCGAAACAGGCATACTATATTTCTGTGTTGTGTTGTTATGGGTCCAACGGGAGAAAATTAGTGAAATTTTTCGTTGAATAACTTTTAAGACAATGAAAGTTATCACTAAGCGAGTTTTTCTTTTTTTGAAAAAAAGATGAATGTGCAGGCAGTTGTTAAGGGACAGTAGCAGTCACAAGCCACAGGGGTCATAATGTTTTAGCTCGTCAGTATATATATATATATATATAATATATATATATATATATATATATATATTTAAGTCACCAATACAAAGTCCGTCTTACCAATGGTTTCAGATGTTTATCCGTCATCAGAGACGTTGACTTTTTAAAAAAATTGGTAAGACAAACTTTGTATTGGTGACTTAAATCAATAAATACAGCTCTTAAATAAATAATTGAGCACTTTATAATCATTTCTCCAATATTAATAACAAAAAAATTAATTATATATATATATATATATATATATATATATATATATACATATATATATATAATATATAAAGTTTTTCGTTGTAATACTTTTGAAAAATTGATATCACTGAATTTTTTCTTTTTCAAAAGATAAATGTGCAGTTGTTATGAGACACTAGCTGTCGTTCTCAAGCCACAGATCATGATGTTTTGGCTCGTCAGTATATATATATATATATATATATATATATATATATATATATATATATATATATATATAATCAATGGTAATATTATGGATTTATACTCATAACTTGAAGTTTCATGATAATCCAATCATCAGATGAGTCCAATGGTTGAGATCTTAAAAACCAGTCGTGAAATGGTTGAGATTTTAAAAACCAGTAAGTTTTTAAAAAAAATTACCGTTTTTTAAAATCTCAACCATTTCACGACTGGTTTTTAAGATCTCAACCATTGGACTCATCTGATGATTGGATTACCATGAAACTTCAAGTTATGAGTGTAAAACCATAATATTACCATTGATTATAAATCTGCTCTGCTTTATTAGCATTGAGCACCTTTTCATGCAAATACTTTTCTCACCTTTCATTCTTTATTCATTATATATATATATATATATATATATATATATATATATATATATATATATATTTCGTTGAAATACTGTTAAAACAATGAAAGATATCACTAAGTGAATTTTTTTTCTTCTTTTTTTTTTTGAAAAAGAAGATGAATGTGCAGTAGTTTCGATACAGTAGCTGTCGTTCTTACCACAAACCACTGGTCATGATGTATGGCTCGTCAGTATATATATATATATATATATATATATATATATATGTGTGTGTGTGTGTGTGTGTGTACTGACGAGCCGAAACATTTTTTACACCGGTAGAGTTTAGAAGTAACACATAATATATATATTATATATATATATATATATATATATATATATATATATATATATATATAAACTTTTTCATAAAATATTTATAAAACAATGAAATATATCACTAAGTGTGTTTTTCTTTTGCTTTTAAGAAAAAAAAGAAGATCTCTTTATAGTTCAAAAGCACGAAACGTTGTTGTTTCTTTTTCTGAAATACGTCATTTGAAATATAATAAAGAGAACAATGGAGTCTCCTAAGATTTCCATTGAATTACGTCTGAAAAATGCTATGTCAATGTCTTGAGAAGTTAACACTTCTCCACGCACCCCCACGACTACATCCACACACCCACACCTGCACACACGCACACACACTCACGCGCATACATGCACGTACACAGTATACGGCCAAGACACGTTGAAAACATCGGTTCCCGCTAGCTGGTTGGTTGGTTGGTTGGTTGGTCTTGGGTTATTTTATGCAGAAGACGTTTGTTTTATTCATTATTGTTGAGTATTTTTTTTTGTAAGTTTTTTTTCTGTTCAGCTAATATTGGTGTATCTAAGTCTTGTATACTCTCTTTACTTCTATTATTCTTCTGCTCATCTTTGGTATCTTACGTTCTTCTTCTAGCGTCTGGACTTCGTCTTGGGGACTTCGTGTCTAGTCTTCCATTGGGGATTTCTCTTTATCAGAAGCCCTGTCTCATTGGTAGTTTTTAGATAATAACCCAAGACTTCGATTTGCTTTAGATCATATTTTATTCCGAAATCCCCACCAGACTACCTGCGCAGATTGAGTCGGCCGTGCACTTAACACGACTTAACACTTTCGTGGTTTGGCCGATACTGAACTCAACTCTCTTTCTAATCTAAACCGGAAGAGGGTCTTCTACACCGATTCTCACGGTATCCACCGATTGGATCAGGATGCGATCAAGCCTTGTCATTCAATCCTTCAAGGCCGCCGGCTGCAACTTATAACAGCCATTTTGGTTTCTACACTACTGTAAATAAGTGTTAGGGTACTAACAATTATGTAACATAAGGAGTCTACGGGAGAACATCGCTGATGAGTTCGTTCTTACATCTCCTGCAGAACCTAGCATGTTTTGCTTGTGTTATATATATATACAAATATATATGTTTCGTTAATAGAAAAAATGCTGCCAAATTACACTTATATATATATATATATATATATATATTATATATATATATATATATATAGTTAAGAATAAATGAAAAAAATGAATGTATGAATGGAATAAAAAATGAATGAAATGAATGGAATAAATGAAAAAATCTTTTCCAAAGGACCTCTCTAAAAGGAAAAAATGATAATTTTTAAGAGTGGTCCCTAATGGAAAAGCCTTCTTCACCTCCACCGGGCTCTTTATTGAAGCATTGAATTAATATAATTATTGTATAAGATATTGGTGAAGATAAAATGTATCTTACCTTTGTCAGGCTCTGTTGAGAAATGATTCAAATTCAATTTTTTTTTATTTATCTAATGCTGTCTGTTTTACTTCCGGTAAAAATTGCAACAATTGTATACTTTTGAATTTAATATATATATATATATATATATATATATATATATTAATATTTTGAAGGCCAGTACAATGCGTATGAAAAATAAAAACAAAAAGATGTTATTTTTGTATTATCGATTTCGAAGCATGAGCTTTATCATCAGAGTTTATTTTCATATATATATATATATATATATATATATATATATATATATATATATATATATATATAAGAATGATATTAATAATATAGAGAAGTGGTTTTTTTACGTCATGTCAACCCTTGTGTTATTTTATACCGAATATTCATTCTTGTTGAGCATTCAATTCTTTTTAAACATATTTTTAAAAATCTATTTAACCTATATATGGGACCCTAAAAGGTATTACCACTCCGGTGCAGAGTTGTTTGGTTGGTGGGTTGGCTGGTTGGTTGGTTGGATTTTACGGCATGTCAAACCCTGGTGGGTTATTTTATACCGGAGAGGTTTTTGTTTTATTCCTTTTTGTTGCGTATTCAATTTTTTAAAACTCATCTTAAAACACACTTTTCAAAATTCATTTTTAAAAATCTATTCAATCCGTATATGGGACCATAACAGGTATTACCGATCTTGGGCAGAGTGGACCTGGGAGTAATGGCAATGAACTTTGAACGTCACCATGACTTAAATAACAATAAAATGATGAATGGCGTGGTGACGGAGGTAGGGGCAAGCAGGAAGCTCCAAATGTGACCGGGTGGATGGTTGGTTAGTTAGTATTTTACGGCATGTCAACCCTTGGCTTATTCTATGCCAAAGACGTTTGTTTTAGTCATTCTTGTTTGTAATTCAATTTGCTTTTACGAACTTAAGACACATTTTTAAAAACCCATTTGATCTATTTAACCTGTAGATGAAACCCTAACAGGTAATACCACTCCGGGTCAGAGTGGACCTGGGAGTAATGGCAATTAAGGGGTACCCCACACACCCAAGAACTGGAACCTTATCACCAGATGCAGTTGGTTCCTGCTATATCACCGAAGTTAAGCACCAATAAACCTGTTCGATACTTAGATGGGTAACCACATCAGGTATTGTGAGCAAAAATATATCAAAACGAATTGATTCAGCATTAAATGACCTGAAAAGGGTTGATATGGCGTAGAATCAACCAACCAACCAACCAACCAATCAACACACACACACACACAGACAGACAGACGGACAGAGTTTACGGCCTAGCCACATTGAATGCATCGGTTCCCGCTAGATTTACCGAAGTTAAGCAGCGATAACCCGTTTCAATACTTAGATGGGTGACCATTTAAGCCACAACGGACACTGTTAGCAAAATATATAACAATGACTTGATTCGGCACTTAATGAACCAACAAGGGTTGATATATCACAAAACCAACCAACTAGCACATACACACACTGTGATCCAAATGAAAGGTAAGGGACCAATGCAGTTTGGCAACAGTAGTATCGCAGGAGTTAATGGGTAGCACTGAATTTCAGCATTACACCACCTTTAAGGACTCCGGCCCCTGATTTGTTTTCGGGGTTTACTCCCCTAGCCTTTCCTTGAGAGACAGCAGAGGTTTTGTGTCGAACTTCTCCTTGAGTTGATGGGTTGCCGACCAAGGCTAGAGAGCCCATTCAAACCCATTTGGGATATTTAAGCGAGTAGCAAGTACCCCAATCTTACTACCAGCGGTGTTCCTGAAAAAAGAAATGAGATTAGAGATACGGTATATTTTGCATTTGTGTATCAGATAAGCAACAATACCTTCCATTTTTTTTGGGGGGGGGCAGGGTAAGTCCACAACAGGCGTCAGGATAGTTCTGATGTTCACTGTGTTTACACACACATATAAACTTATATACGTGAAACACGCTCGTTCATGTACACGTGTGGTTATACCAGCGCTGTTGAATTATCTAAGTTACGACTTAGTATAAGTCAACGTGTCGTTTAAGTCTTTCAAAAATCCTGTTTTGAAGTGTCCGAACTCCATATTTTTGTATTCATCTCTTAGTAGCTCTAGTAAAAAAAAAAGTGTGTGTGTGTGTGTGTGGGGAGACTGTTGGCTAGCACGTGGGGACATGGCAGTGGAATAAATAGAGGTTGACATGCCGTAAACACACAACTGACCATCAACCATCACGCCACGAGACTGTTACGAGACTTTTTTTTATCAAGGCAGATTTGTTTGTTTGTTTGTTTTGTTTTGTTTTGTTTTACGGCATATCAACCTCAGTGGGTCATTTAATGCCGATAAAGTTTTGAAATAAATCAATTCTTAATGGATAATACAATTTTTTTATAAATACATTTGTTCTATTTAACCCATAGATGGGACCCTAACAGGTACTACCACTCCAGGTCAGAGTGGACCAGAGAGCAATGGTGATGAAGGGGTGCTCCACATTCCCCAAACCTCCAAAACTGGAACCTCACCATCAGATAGAGTTTAACGTCATTCCCAGGACATGTAGACCCGCAGCCACCGCCTTCTAGTACCCATATGATAAAAAGGGGTTGGGGCTTGCCATAAGGGCAATAGGGTTGGGAAAATCATATAGGTGCTAGGGCTTGACGTGACCAGCCGATTGATCGGAGGGGGCCTCTCCGACCGCCCGTCTAGCCCAAGATAGGTCCAAAGTGGAGTATTGCATGTCATGAACTGCTCATCCACCTGTGATCCATCCTTAAGCATCACGGGTCGCCACCCACGGCCAACAGGTGGTCCCATTGGGGGAGTCTTACCTCTCTGCAGAGGTGCAGTCGGTGCATTCTAACGCCCCAGCCGACAGGGCGGATCAAGGCAGAGTAAACAGGCGAGAATCTCGTTCGAAGTCGCGTTTATAACTTATGCCTCGTGGATATCGCAGATTTTAAGGGCCTGGTCACTGTTCGACTCTCATGTTTTATAAAATGGGGTTGTTTTCGGATTTCAGATATATAAATAATTTAGGAATTCTCTCTGGCTTCCTTTTTTTTTGGCATTTCTCAATGAGGAATTATTGTACTTGAAGTGGAAAAATTCTTTGGAGAATACGCGGCAGCGATAGAAATTCACCATGACAGGTTGAAATTCTCTGAAGAAATCATCAATTTGCAGATAGCACTTAATAGGCGACATGAAACAGAGAAGAATTTTGACTTAAGAGAAGAAAAGACAAAGAAAGGAAAAAGAAAAGAAAAAGAAGGAAGTCTGAAGAGTGATGACAACGGTATTATTATTATTATTATTATTATTATTATTATTATTATTATGAGGTTTTCACACCTGCCATAGCCAGTGGTGGCTGAGTGACAGTAAGTCTCATTAGGTCTCCAGGACTCTTCTGAGTATTCTAGCCGACCCCAACAGTGCTGTAGTTTGGATGGTCTCGGTTCTTCGGATTTTCAGTTCACTCAAATTCTTTTCCATAGCTTTGGGGACCGTTCCAAGGGCGCCAATTACGATTGGTACTACCTTCACCTTCATGTTCCAAAGCTTCCTCAATTCTCTGGTCTAAGTATTTGTCAATCTTTTTGCCTTCTTTCATTTTTACTCGGTGGTCGGCTGGAACAGCAAAATCCACAAGATGACAGGCTCTCTTTTTCTTGTCAATCAGTACTAGGCCTGATCTTCTGGCCGGGATTAAGTGATCCGTCTGTATCTCAAAGTCCCAGATTATTATTATTATTATTATTATTATTATTATTATTATTATTATTATTATTATTATGAGGTTTTCACACCTGCCATAGCCAGTGGTGGCTGAGTGACAGTAAGTCTCATTAGGTCTCCAGGACTCTTCTGGGTATTCTAGCCGATATTAACAGTGCTGTAGTTTGGATGGTCTCGATTCTTCCTCTGATTTCCAATTCACGCCAATTATTTTCCAGCCCTTTGGGGACCGTTCCAAGGGCACTAATTACAATTAGCATGACCCTCACCTTCATATTCCACAATCTTCTTCTTCTTCTTCTTCTTCTTCTTCTTCTTCTTCTTCTTTCATACCCCCCTTAGCTGGTGGTCTTTAACTGGATACTGAGTGACAACACGTCTCTTTCTGTCTCCAGGACTCTTCTGATGATCGTTGGAGAAGCCCCTGCTGATGAATCGGTTAGGCACCCCAAGCACTAGCACCTATATGATTATCCCAGCTCGATTGCACTTATGGCAAAACCCAATCCTTTTTATCATATATGAGCTAGAAAGCGGTGGCTGAGGGTCAAACTGCATTTAAAGGTGAAGATCCAATTTTGAAGCCATGGGGAATGTAAATTACCCCTTCATTGCCATTACTCTAATAATGCAACCCCCCAAAGAAAGACAAACTAAATATTCAGTTGTAATGGATCTTATGATACTAACTTGCTAACGATTGCACGACGTTGGGAAGCACTCCGCAACTAGTCGGTACCAAAATATTGGGACCATATTACCTTTAGGCACAGAAAATTTAGAAAACAAATTATCCATGAACACTTACTGGAAATTCAACTATCATAGAATGGACATTCAACAACTTAGCTTCTTCATAAGCCGTCTGGGCTTATAAAGAAGCTAACCAGGAATATCATATTACCTGCTAAATAGCAGGGGTGGAAAAAATGGTAAGAAACAACAATAGAATCAACAAATGAAGTAAAATTTATATACAGAAATGTACAAGATGATTCCTTTTCCTTATGTTAGTTAAGATGGCGGACCATATGACCTTTAGGCACCCCTTTTTGATCTCGATTAAGAAAGAACATGTTTTTCATTTACACCGTCAATATCCGGTTGTTTGTTAGGGGTAAGGTTAGGGGTTAGTTTTATAATAAAAAATATCTAAAATTCGTCTCTTAAAACAACCGGATATTGACGATGTAAATGAAAAACATGTCCTTTCGTAATCGAGATAAAAAAGGGGTGCCTATAGGTCATATAGTCCAGAATTGTACAATTTGAAGTTGAGTCAAAAGTTTTGCAATATTTTGCTAACATATGTCCCACCATAAAGAAACTGAGAATTGTACTAAGTTGAGTCAAAAGTTTTGCAATATATTTAAAAACAACCGGATATTGACGATGTAAATGAAAAACATGTCCTTTCGTAATCGAGATAAAAAAGGGTTGCCTAAAGGTCATATGGTTCAAATATTGCATAACTTTTGACTCGCTCAGGGAATTACTATGATGCATCTGTCACTAATACAACGATAGTAAATTGAAACTGAAATCCCATTAGAGCTGATAACATTGAAAAGGATTTAAGACATTTAAAATTTATTGGAGAATAAAATAAAAGATCGAATTCAATCCATTCAGATTTGATTTAATTGATTGAAAAAGACTTAAACAAATGAGCCACCAAATTAGATTAGAAAGGAACCATTAATATATTAATGATTATAACTGAAATTGAACCTTTAATATATATATATATTATATATATATATATATATACACGCACACACAAACTAACACACACACACACACAGAGGTATTATAATATATATATATATATATATATATATATATATATATCAAAGGTTCCAATTCAGTTACAATCATATATATATATATAATATATATATATATATATTATATATATATATATATATATATATATGTGTGTGTGTGTGTGTGTGTGTGTGTAGTATAATAAAAATTGAAAAAACACAGGTTTAAATAAGTTAAGTGGTGAGTTTAAACCTGTGTTTTTTCAATTTTTTAGTATACTACATACCATCGGATTCACTTCCTTTTATTCATATATAATATATATATATATATATATATATATATATTAATGGTTCCTTATATATATATATATATATAGGTATATGTAAAAACAAAATTTTTTTTGCGATGAAACAAAGAAAATACAGTGCTCAATCACAGTTTGTAAGAGCTAATATTTATTTATTTTACAATGTTTTCATAGATCAATGTTCATTATCAGCGACCGCGGTTTCATGCTAAAAGCAATCATCAGGCTGAGGAGCAAGATCCTATGGTGTTTGTTGGAGTTCTTTACTCAATGTCACATTTAGGATTGTAAATTGTAGGGAGCTGAAAGAAAAAGATATGCCTCACAAAATAGAGTGGAAAATCTTAGATCATCCCAAATGTTACACAAATGGCTCCAGATACTGCAACTTATGTGTTACCGAAAAATCTAGAATATTAAAAAACTTGATTTCCTTTAATAATAATAACAATAATAATAATAGAAGTTTAAATAAAAAATCAGAAATCTTCAAACAATGTCCCCATAAAAGAAAATTCTTCCTAAATGCATGGAGGGGAGATACTCAACATCCACCCTGAGAATAAATTCAGCAATTATTTGCAATGATATCCAATATTTCAACAGGAAAAAATGATTCTTCGACAGAGAAACAACACCATCCACCTTTATATTATGTTGGATAAAAACTTAAAAGACTCTACCATAAATATTAAAATGGTTTTTTGAAGACATATGCATCCTTTGCCAAACGGAATTAATTTAAAAATAAAAAATAAAAAATAAAACGTTTTTTTCAAAATTTAAAAAAAATGCCCTATTTTTTTCAAAGTTTAAAAAAAGTCCTTTTTTAACGAATAAAGGGAGGCAACTTCGTTGGCATTACTTAAAAAAAATTCAAATTTAAAAAAAAAATAACAGCGTCCGTAAAACTAACCGACGTTATTTACAATCCTAAATGTGACATTGAGTAAAGAACTCCAACAAACACCATAGGATCTTGCTCCTCAGCCTGATGATTGCTTTTAGCATGAAACCGCGGTCGCTGATAATGAACATTGATCTATGAAAACATTGTAAAATAAATAAATATATATATATATATATATATATATAGGCACACACAAACTAACACGCACACACACACACGCACACACACACACACACACACACTCATATACATATATATGAGAACTCTTAGTGAATTCATTTCTGCTTAGAAATGTAGCGATTAAATAGCCTGCTATACTTGGCAGCTGATTGTGGCTGTATGGGTAAGAAGTTTCGGCGAGCGTAAGTTCGTTCGGGTCTCGAACCCGGCCAGAGGCAGCTGCTAAAAATGGTATAACTGCACTGATGAGAGGTGATACCTCGAAACACGTGTCTGTAGTTTGCTCTCTCTCTCTCTCTCTATATATATATATATATCTAGCCGGCCTCGAAACCCGAAATAATTTTCGTCTGCCAAGCTCCTTACTCTAACAGTGCTCACCCATATATATATATATATATATATATATATATATATATATATATATTAAAGTACTGACACAAAAAAAGTAGATTTCTAACTTGCACCAATTTTTGAGCATTTAGTTTTAAAAATCGTTTAATATGAAGCCTCCCAAAATCCTTGTTTATAATAGATTTAGATATAAAATTGCTCAAAAATCTTATTATTTAAACCCAGAAAAGATTATCAATTTATTCTATTCAAATAGAATTAATAAGATATATGATGAATGGTATCTTATATTGATATCATCATCCTTTAATTTGTTTCCACCAGAGTTCATACTTGTTTGCTTTTGTTCCACTGATAACAGAAAATAAAACTGTTTCACAATATCTAGTAATGTTTTTACTGGCGTATCTCAATTAATGATTTAAATGGAGCTTATCTAACCTGGTGGGATAGGGTGGGGTTTATGATTTAAATTTAAATGTTACTTTTGATATATTTTATTAATTCTATTTAAATAGAATAAAATTGATAATCTTTTCTGGGTTTAGATAATAAGATTTTTGAGCAATTTTATATCTAAATGTATTATAAACAGGGATATTGGGAGGCTTCATATTAGAGGATTTTGAAATCTAAATTCTCAAAAATTGGTACAAGTTAGAAATCTACGTTTTGGTGTCAGTACTTATCATACCAATACCCAACTTGAATTTTTTTGACCGCCCTGTCGGCTGGGGCGTTAGAATGCACCGACTGCACCTCTGCAGAGGGGTAAAACTCCCCCAATGGGGCCACCTGTTGACCGTGGGTGGCGACCCGTGATGCTTAAGGATAGAGCCTAGGTGGATGAGCAGTTCATGACATGCAATACTCCACTTTGGCTAGACGGGCGGTCGGAGAGGCCCCCTCCGATCAATCGGCTGGTCACATCAAGCCCTAGCACCTATATGATTTTCCCAACCCTATTGCCCTTATGGCAAGCCCCATCCCCTTTTTATCATATGGGTGCTAGAAGGCGGTGGTTGCGGGTCTACATGTCCTGGGAATGACGTTAAACTCTATCTGATGGTGAGGTTCCAGTTTTGGAGGTTTGGGGAATGTGGAGCACCCCTTCATCACCATTGCTCCCTGGTCCACTCTGACCCGGAGTGGTAGTACCTGTTAGGGTCTCATCTATGGGTTAAATGGAAAAATGTATTTATAAAAAAATTGTATTATCCATTAAGAATTGATTTATTTCAAAACTTTATCGGCATTAAATGACCCACTGAGGTTGATATGCCGTAAAACAAAACAAACCAAACCAAAGAATCTTTTTGATATTCAAGAAAAGTTGAAAATCGACCTACCTTACTGTGGATATATAACAGTATGATAATTCAATTGATACAACGTTTGATATGTTTGCTTAAGAGCTATTGCAATATAGTTCAATGTGTATTATAATTTTGATTTGAACCTCTCTCTATCCCCCCTGTCTCTCTCTCTCTCTCTCTCCCTCTCACTTTTTTTCTTTTATCCCTTTTTTCATCATCGATTGAAACAGATTACCGTTATTGTTTTCGCGTTCTAACCCTATCTTTCTCCTACTCTCTTTTTTCTTTCTTATTAAAGAATTACCTGAAATTTAGCACAAATGTTTCTCTTCATGAGTTAGGAAAGTGTGCCAAATTATTTTGTGTGAGACCTTACCGTTCCGATTTTAAAGGGGGTTATAATTTTCCTATTTTGCCGCTAAATTAAGGCCGCGCGGCGTTGCAGAACCTCAGTTTTTTTAAAAATACTTCCATAGATACAATATTTTTTAATTTGGTAGGTACGGCAAATAAGAAATTACTATTTTAACCCTATACACTATTTTAACCCTATACCTGATAGAATTTTTTTTTCTCACCCAATGCATGCCTCCAAAATCAACAACTTTTCCCCTATGTAACTTACGGTCAGTCCGTAGAAAATGCGTCCTCTTCAATTTTCATAATACTTTTTCCTAAAATCTACTATGCCTGCCTAAGTTCACCAAAGAATTTTGTGAGGGTATATCGGCCGAAACGTTATGCAGATAACAATAAAGATGAGGACAATAGTCAGAATAATCCAAATAACACGAATTATCAAGCCTCATCTAAAAAATCGGACAAATAGGTTTCTTTTATTTCGTCAGTATGATACAAAAGTTAGTTGTACGCAGAATGATATATTCGCTTAAAAATAAAAAAAAAAAGAAATAAAAGAATCTCTGAAGTTATTTTAAATTTTGGTAATCTTGTTTGATTAAAAAAATCAATCATATTTTACATATTTGCGTCATGAGATTTTATTGAAAAAGATTTACGACTGGAATACAACTGGCGGGTTAGACAGATTATAAAGAAAAATACGAAATCTCCAGACGAAAAAAAAGAAAAAAAGAAAGAAAATATGCATAAATTTAGCGTTGATCTTTTTTTGGAGACAATATGGAATAATCTAAAAGAAAAAAAAAAGGTTATGTTCTCTTTCTGATTTGAATTTAAATCGCAGTGCACCAAAAACTTAAATTACAGCCAAGTCACACTTAAAGCACCAATTCGCACCGAAGGATACCGAAGGATACCATTTATGCAGAGCTTTCGTCTGGTAAGAGACGTTGGTAGCCCCCAGCTGCGTTTCCAGGATATCTGCAAGAACGATCTCAGGTGCTTTGGCATTGCCCCTTTCAACTGGGAAAATTTGGCTCAGAACCGCCCTCGGTGGCGGCAGGCTCTCTGTAGAGGACTGTTCATGTCTGAAGTCCCCCTGGCGCAACACCATGAAGCGAAGAGGTCCAGAAGAAAGCAGCGGCAACAAAGCACCGACACATCAACATCTTCAGGGACATCCTTCACCTGTAACATCTGTGGTCGAGAATGTTTTTCTAACATTGGACTTTACAGTCACAGGAGGCGCTGTAACTTCAGGGACACAAAAACTATATTATAGTCCTCCGAAACTGAACTGCCAATAATAAGCAGCAATGAGTCTGTTCAATACTTAATTGGGTGACCGCATGAGCAACAGCGGGTACTGTAAAAATCTGAGTCCTTTCTTTATAAAAAAATGACTTGATTCGATATTGAACGGCCTGAAAAATGTGCTGTAAAACAAAACAACCAACTGACCAACCACCTGAACTTAAGCAGCAATGAGCCTGTTCAATAAATTGGGTGACCACTAAAACAACAGCAACCTGGGTCTTCTGTTAATTAAAATAAACAGAAGAAAAAAGTTTAAGTATCTCTTTGTGATTTGAATTTAAACTACAGTGCACCAAAAAACTTAAATTACGTTCAAGTCATGCTCAAACTAATCGGTTCGCGCTCTATCCCCGAAGTTAAGCAGTGATGAGCCGGAGATTAGACCGGAGATTGTTTTGGTGAGGTGGAGTCTCTAGATGCATTGCCGCACACATAAGATTATCCAAGCTGTGCTACTCATGCGTTCGGTTAATGGAGACCAATATCAATCTAGGAAATTGTTTTTGTTGAGGTGGAGCGTCACATCTAGTGTCAGCTCCTATATGCTTTGCCCCATAGATCAGATTATCCAAGCTGTGCTACTCATGCGTTCAGTTTCTGGAGACTGGTATCGACCAGGAAATTGTTTTTGCAGAGGTGGAGCGCTACATCTACCGTCAGCTCCCATATGTTTTACTGCACAGATCAGATGATCCAAGTTGTGATACTCATGCGTTCAGTTAATGGAGACCGATATCGACCCAGGAAATTGTTTTTGCAGAGGTGGAGAGCCACATCTACCGTCAGCACCCATATGCTTTTCCGCAGAGATCAGATTATCCAAGCTGTAGTACTCATGCGTTCAGTTTATGGAGACCAGTATCGACCCAGGAAATTGTTTTGCTGAGGTGGAGCGCTACATCTACCGTCAGCTCCTATATACTTTGCCGCACAGATAATATTATCCAAGCTGTAGTACTCATGGATTCGGTTTCCGGAGACCGGTATCGACCCAGGAAATTGTTTTTGCTGTGGTGGAGCGCCACATCTACCGTCAGCTCCCATATGTTTTACCACATAGATCATATGATCCAAGATGTGATACTCATGCGCTCTGTTGGTGGAGACCGGTATCGAATCATACCTACGCTCACGTCACATTGAAAATTCCGGTTCCTGCTAGATCACCGAAGGTAAGCAGCGATCAGCCTGTTGAATAGATGATTTGTTTGTTTATTTTGTTTTACGGCATATCAACCTCAGTGGGTCATTTAATGCCGATAAAGTTTTGAAATAAATCAATTCTTAGTGGATAATACAATTTTTTATAAATATATTTTTCTATTTAACCTATAGATGGGACCCTAACAGGTACTACCACTCCGGGTCAGAGTGGACCAGGGAGCAATGGTGATGAAGGGGTCAAGCAGCGGCAACAAAGTTATTTGGGTTATTTTATGCCTTAAGGTTAAGGAATAGTCTTCATTATATGTTTTGCCCTGTAGCCTGAGGCAGAACAATACACCTACTGCACATCTGCAGAAGGGTAAAGTCTCCCCAATGAGACCACACATTCCCCAAACCTCCAAAACTGGAACCTCACCATCAGATAGAGTTTAACGTCATTCCCAGAACATGTAGACCCGCAGCCACCGCCTTCTAGCATCCATATGATAAAAAGGGGTTGGGCTTGCCATAAGGGCAATAGGGTTGGGAAAATCATATAGGTGCTAGGGCTTGACATGACCAGCCTCCGACCGCCCGTCTAGCCCAAGATAGGGCCAAAGTGGAGTATTGCATGTCATGAACTGCTCATCCACCTGGGTTCTATCTTTAAGCATCACGGGTCGCCACCCACGGTCAACAGGTGGCCCCATTGAGGGAGTCTTACCCCTCTGCAGAGGTGCAGTCGGTGCATTCTAACGCCCCAGCCGACAGGGCGGTGAATAGATGAGTGACCATTTAAGCAACAGCAGGTACTGTAAGTAACCAGATATAAAAATGACTAGATTCGGCATTAAATGACCCGAAAAGGGTTCATATGCCGTAAAACAAAACAACCAACCAACCAACCAACCAAACGATATCGAATCCAGAACCTTGCGATAACCCGGGTGGATGCTCTACCAATTGAGCTAAACCATCCCTTCTTCGTCTCAATCACTTGAACATTCATCAATGCGTTAATAAACCTATCAATCGATTATTAATATTGCCGCTGTTTTCTCGCACTTACTTGACATTTACACAAAGAAAAACAAGCTTAACACCAATCTTGAAACTTTTGTCTGTGTTTATTTACACTACTAACACGTCTCGGACTATTGACCTCATCCTGGCGTACTCAGTGAGCCGGTCACCCTGTCGGCTAGGGTAGATTAGACCAGAGAGGTTGTTCTTGGCGCACTCTGTCAGCCAGTTGGCCTGTTGATGAGGGCAGTAGAATATGACGACTGGCATCAACCCAGCCTCACAAAAAGTGGTGTCTTGTGTATGGCACTTAACATCATCCGGTGGCGAGGTTCTTATTGCATTGAATAGCGAGGGAGTCTATCCCCTTTTCTCTGACATTAGACCAGAGAGGTTGTTCTTGGAGAACTCTGTCAGCCGGTCGCCCTGTCGACTAGGGTAGCAGAATACGACGACTGGCCTCAACTCCCCCAAAATGTGTCCTGTGTATGGCACTTAATATCATCCGGTGGCACTTAATATCATCATGTTCCATATTACATCGAACAGCGAGGGAGTCTATCCCTTTTCGCTAACATTAGACCAGAGAGGTTGTTCTTGGCGCACTCTGTCAGCCAGTTGGCCTGTCGACGAGGGTAGTAGAATACGACGACTGACCTCAACCCAGCCTCACAAAAAGTGGTATCCTGTGTATGGCACTTAACATCATCCGGTGGCGAGGTCCATATTGTATCAAACAGCGAGGGAGTCTATCCCTTTTTCGCTAACATTAGACCAGAGAGGTTGTTTTTGGCGCATTCTGTCAGCCAGTCACCCTGTCGACTAGGGTAGTAGAATACGACGACTGACCTCAACCCAGCCTCACAAAAAATGGTGTCCTGTGTATGGCACTTAACATCATCCGGTGGCGAGGTCCATATTGTATCAAACAGCGAGGGAGTCTATCCCCTTTTCGCTAACATTAGACCAGAGAGGTTTTTTTGGCGCATTCTGTCAGCCAGTCACCCTGTCGACTAGGGTAGTAGAATACGACGACTGACCTCAACCCAGCCTCACAAAAAATGGTGTCCTGTGTATGGCACTTAACATCATCCGGTGGCGAGGTTCAGATTGCATCGAACAGCGAGGGAGTCTATCCCCTTTTTGCTAACATTAGACCAGAGAGGTTGTTCTTGGCACTCTCTGTCAGCCTATCGCCCTGTCGAGTAGGACCGTAGAATACGACGACTAGTTTGGTTTGGTTTGGTTTATTTTTTTTACGGCATATCAACCTCGGTGGGTCATTTAATGCCGACAAAGTTTTGAAATAAATTAACTCTTAATGCATAATAAAATTTTGTTTCTCAATTCATGTTTTTCTATTTAACCCATATATGGGACCCCAATAGGTACTACCACTCCGGGTCTGAGTGGACCAGGAAGCAATGGTGATGAAGGGGTGCTCCACATTCCCCAGACCTCCAAAACTGGAACCTTACCACCAGATAGTTTAACGTCATTCCCAGGACATGTACCCCCTCAGCCACCGTCTTCTAGCACCCATATGATAAAAAGGGTTGGAGCTTGCCATAAGGGAAATAGCGTTGGGGCAATCATAGGTGCTAGGGCTTGACGTGACCAGAGGATTGATCGGAGGGGACTCTCCGACCGCCCGTCTAGCCCAAGAAAGGGCCAACGTGGAGTTTGGCAAGTCATGGACTGCTCATCCACCTAGGTTCTATCCTTAAACATCACGAGTCGTCACCCATGGCCAACAGGTGGCCCCATTGGGGTGTATTACTAACGCCCCACCGACGGGCAGTACGATTAGCCTCACCCCCCCATGTAGTGTCCTGTGTATGGTACTTAATATCATTCGGTAGTGAGGTTCCAGTTCTGGATCTTTGAGGAGTGTGGGGTACTTGATTGATTTTAAGGGCATGTCAATCCGTGTTGGGTTATTTTATGCCTTAAGGTTAAGGAATAGTCTTCATTATATGTTTTGCCCTGTAGCCTGAGGCAGAACAATACACCTACTGCACATCTGCAGAAGGGTAAAGTCTCCCCAATGAGACCACCTGTTGGGCGTAAGTGTCGACCCGTGATGCTTGGGGAAGGAATCATGGTGGCTGAACAGTCAATGACACACAACACTTCACTTTGGTCATATATATATATATATATATATATATATATATATATATTATATATATATGTAAAAATGGAAATTGGAAATGAATCCGACAATATGAGGAAGAATGAATAAAGAAAAGAAAGAATAGAATGGATAATAAAAGATTAATTTAATCAATATGACTGACACATGTGTTTCGGTCAGTTCATCTGTGGGAAAATATTCCGCACACAGAGAAGATTCGACCTTCATCAGAGTGAAATTTTATTTTGATTTTATTTTGATTTAATAAAATTTCACTCTGATGAAGGTCGAATCTTCTCTGTGTGCGGAATATTTTCCCACAGATGAACTGACCGAAACACATGTGTCAGTCATATTGATTAAATTAATCTTTTATTATCCGTTCTATTCTTTTTTTTCTTTATTCATTCTTCCTCATACACACACACACACACACAACACACACACAACACACACACATATATAATATATATATATATATAATATATATTAATATATAACCAATCCCTCCGCACGAGTTGGCTGTGACACAAGGTCAATTGCTTAAGCGAAGTTTAACAGGTTTGAATTCAGAGTTTTCCTTCTCTTAGACTGGTTACCTAGCCAAGGTTAAAAAGCATCGTCTGCCTACTATTGACCCATAGCTAGAGGGATAGTAGTTTGATGCGTACCTTTCCCAACGGTATTAGCCCTATGGGAAAAGCAAACAGTATTTGAACTCGCTTTGACGAGTTCATTTTCAACAACTCTAACTATTAAACCAGTAGCCTATATATCAATACTTTCATCAACCGTTAAATTTTACAGAGACTCATATGTATATGGGTAGAAATAGATCTATAACTGCTAATATGACAGATATGCAATCATTTTTCTTTACCAAATATATTTCTCTGTGCAAAATAACTGAATATTGAGCTCTTAATTTGGACCAGAGCAATTTTAACATTTCGTTGTTAAGAAAGGCCTCCTTAAAATCATCCTAACACAAACTAACCTGGTGATTTATATATTATATATATGTATATATATATATATATATATATATATATATATAAATATATATATATATAATATATATATATATATATATATATATATATATATATATAAATATATATATATATATATATATATATATATATATATATATATATATATATATATATATATTAATATAATATATATATATATAATATATATATATATATATATATATATATATATATATAAATATATATATATATATATATATATATATATATATATATATATATATATATATATATATATATATATATATATATATAAATATATATATAATATAATATATATATATATATATATATATATATATATATATAATATATATATATATATATATATATATATATATATTATATATATAATATAAATATATTAAATATATATAATATATATATATATATATATATATTATATATAATAATATATATATTATATATGATGGTTCCTTTCTAATCTAATTTGGTGTGCTCATTTTAGTTAGTCTTTTTTAATCAATTAAATCAATCAGAATGGATCGAATTCGTTCTTTTATTTTATTCTCCAATAAATCCAAAATTTCTTAAATCCTTTTTAATGTTATCAGCTCTAATGTGATTTGAGATTCAATTTACTATCGTCATGGCCGTGAAGGGTGCTGCATGGTAAATTCCCTAGGTGAGTCAAAAGTTTTGCAATATTTTCGGTACGGACAGCAAAATTTAAAAAAAAATTATATATATATATATTTTGAAATATGTGTATTTGGGCAGCATTCTTTCATTTATACATGTAAAATTAAACAAAAGACACATCTGTTTAACAATTTTATTTTTTATCTTTTCGAGTTTTATAGCCAACTTTTTAATATTTGGGTGGAATTCGTGGATAAGTCCACCAAAGTTCAGGCCCCGAGTACTTTCGGCACTTCGAAGTGCCATCATCAGGGATGATGTGTTCCATCAGGGGTGATGTGTTCCCCTAATAATGGGACTTCGAAGTGCCGAAAGTACTCCGAACCTGAACTTTGGTAGACTTATCCACGAATTGCATACAAATCGAATTATATCGACAAATTTTTTTTTTAAAGATCGATTTAACTCATTGATGGTACTACTGCCCCGGGTCAGAGTGGACCTGGGAGTAATACCAATGAAGAACTAGCGCCTCACCATGAGATGCAGTTTAAATGGCATTGGATAGTATTAAATATCACCACTAATGTTCTTCTACAAAGATAGCTTTGGCATTAAATAACCCACGAAGATTGATATACATTGAACACAGAAACAAAACCAAACCAAATGCCACCCTGTCGGCTGGGGCAAAATTATGCACCGACTGTACCTCTGCAGAGGGATAGAATCATCCAATGAGGCCACTTGTTGGCCATGGGTGGTGAACCGTGATTCTTAAGGACGGAATCCTGGTGTCTGGGCAGTCCATGACATGCAACACTGCACTTTGCCACTTACATATAGAGGTTAACGAAAAAATATCTAGAAACAAAACATCATCATATAAACTTGTATTAATAATGGGGATTTAGTCTGAATTTGTCTGTAACCGAAACTACGTCACTGCTTACGTCACATTACCCAAAGTTGTCAATACATAGAACAACCTTGTATTATATACACCCAAAATTTGAGAATGCAACCTTAGACGATTGTTTTTTAAAATAAGTTTTGATAAATACATGTCTGGTATAATATATTTATATATAGTCTGTTTTATTTTAATATATATTAAACCTTATGTAACGTATAGCGTTTTACGAGAAAATTATTTTCAAACAAGAAAGTCATTTTTTCAGTATCAAGAGCTTAACTAAAAACTAGATAGAAAGGTAGAGAGAGAGAAAAAGAGAAAGAGAAAAAGAGGTACATAGTGTGGGTGTTGGTGTGTGTGTGTGAGAGAGAGAGAGAGAGAGAGAGAGAGAGAGAGAAAGAAAGAAAGAAGAAAGAGAGAAATGAAAGAGAGAGAGAGAGAGAGAGAGAGAAGAGAATAGATAGATAGATAGATAGAGAGAGAGAGAAGAGAGAGAGAGAGAGGAGAGAGAGAGAGAATAGATAGAAATATAGAGAGAATGATAAAAGGAAATAGATAGATAGAAAGGTAGAGAGAGAGAGAGAGAGAGAGAGAGAGAGAGAGAGAGAGAGAGAGAGAGAGAAGAGTATAGAAATTTTCATCTTCATCAC
>CM042173.1:1657894-1673527 GCA_023376005.1 Doryteuthis pealeii | reverse complement strand
ATTCTTATTTCTCTTCATTAATGTTCAATTTGCAGTTATTTTTTTTGGCAATGCGCGAAAATACTAAGTGAGTTTTACGCGTGGCAAAACCAATTTTCCCTTTCAGCCATCATTAAAAAGCGGTATGTGTACAGATTAAGACATGAATAAATGTTGTGAAATGAATTACAACTTTTAAATATGTATCTTTTAGGAAAAAAATGAATAAAGTTACGTATTTCATTGCCAGGGAAGGCACTTTGCTTAGAAAAAACAAATAGCAACATTGCCTACATATCAGAAGAAATATAGAGAGAGAGAGAGGAGAGAGAGAGAGAGAGGATGAGAGGAGGAAAGAGAGAGAGAGAGAGCGAGAGAGAGAGAGAGAATACATATAATATATTAATAGAGCATGCTACATATTAGAAAGAAAAAGAAGAGAGTGAGAGCAGAGAGAGAGAGACGAGAATGAAAAGGGAAAGAGAGATCGAAGAGGAGAGAGAGAGAGGAGAGAGAGAAGATGAAGAGAAAGAGAGGAGAGAGATTAGAGGAGGAAGAAGAGAGGAGAGGAGATGAAAAGAAAGAGAATTTGGAGTAGTGACGGATGATTGAGACGAGAGAAAGAAAGAAAGAGAGAGGAGGGAAGAAAGAGGAGGAGACGAGAGAAATCTAAAGAAAGATTGTGAGAGAGAGAGAGAGATGACGAGTGAGGAAGTAGGGGGGAGAGAGAGAGAGAATACATATAATATAAAGACGAAGCAGCTAACATATTATTTGTAAGAAAAAAGAAAGAGAGTGAGAGAGAGAGAGAAATGGAATGAAGAAGAGGAGAGAGAGAGAGAAGGAGAGAGAAGAGAAGCACACACACTGAAAGAAAGAGAGAGAGGGAGAGAGGAGAGAGAGCGTGAAGGGGGGAGTGAGAGAGGCTTGACCTCTGTATAAAAAGAGCGATAAAATCGTAAAATTTTGTATGTTGTGTGTGTGGTGTGTGTGAGAGAGAGAGAGAGAGAGAGAGAGAGAGAGATGAGAGAGAGAGATAGAGAAAGGATGAGAGAGAGAAGCTTTGCCAATTCGTGCCTGATAAATGAGAGATAAATTCGTAAATTTGTATGTGGAGAGAGAGAGAGAAGAGAGAGAGTTCTGCGTGTATGAAAGAGACATGAATCGTAAATTTGTATATATGCGTATATGTATGTGTGTGTATGTATAAGAGAGAGAGAGAGAGAGAGAGAGAGAGAGAGGAGAGAGAGGAGAGAGAGGAGAGAGAGAGAGAGCTTGTGCCTGTATAAATGAGAGATAAATCATAAATTTGTATGTGTGTGTGTGTGGTGTCTCTGTGTGTGAGAGAGAGTAGAGAGAGAGAAGAGAGAGAAGAATATATTATAAATATTAGAAAGAAAAAAAGAGAAAGAAAGAAAGAGAGAGGGGGGGAGGAGAGAACCAGAAAAAAAACACGTTAAAATGAGGAAGAGAAAGAGAAAGAGAGAGAATGGAAGCGAGAAAAATATGATAAAAAAGAAAGTGAGAGAGAGAGAGAGAGAGAGAGAGAGAGAGAGAGAGAGAGAGAGAGAGAGAGAGAGAGAGAGAGGTGGAGAGAGGAGGTGGAGACACACAAAATAACACTTTAGAATTATTAGTGTCAAATATGTTTTTAGAAAACAGACAGCGACAAACAAATCTGTGAATTTGCCTGACTTTTATTGAAACTATTTTTTTTATTCTTGTTAGTTTTCCACGCTAGTTTTAACTGCGGATATTTCATGGGAGGTAAAGTGACAGCAAGTCAACTACAATTGGTATCACCTTCACCTTTATTTAGCTCTCTGGCAAGGTTGATTAATACCGTATGCCTTAAAGAAAAATACTGCCCAAATATATTTACATACAAGGTGTGTAAAAAAATCGAGATTTTTTTGTATTTTTGACACACCCTTGTATTCTGACCCCCCCTCCTCACCCCCCCAAAAAAAAACAAAAAACAAAAAAAACAACAAAAACAAAACAATAATGAATGGAACGTTATTTTTTTTTTTCAGAATACAAGCTCTGTCAAAAAGTACCAAAATCTCGATACTTTTTAACACACTTTAAGAGGCTTGCGTGTCGTTTCGACATACAGGTTTCGAGTCACACACGAAGCGATCTTCGTATCTATAGCTCTGCTGATGAGACCTAATAGGTCGAAATGTACATTCAGAGATTGATTTTTCTCGATTTGTTTAGCCTTACATTTAAGTAGTTAAATCGCGCCTAATTAATCATTAATGAATTAACTTTCAAAAATTAGGTCTGACAATTAAGCACATATTCTCCCATATATATATATAATATATATATATATATATATATATATATGCTAGACAAAACGGGAACCGTTGGGTCACTCATTGAGCTCTGGGTAGATAATTGAGATTAGTGAAAAGTGAATTTGCAAAGCGAATTAAATTTTTAAAAATACGGCCTTTCAAAACATTAAAATCATTTTGTAAGATTTAAATGAAAGGGAACGTTTGACCTAATTTAAGCTACGGATTGCTGCTTATAAAATTTAACATACAAATACATTTCAAATTCTCCCACCTTTCTCTCTCTACACTCCCATAGAAACTAGCATATATAACGAGGAGGTAATCAAGATATACATAGAGAGGGGGAAAGTGATAGACAGAATGTAAAGTAAGGGGCGGTCAGTTTTTGACTTAATTGCAAATTAAGACTAATTAGAACCAATTAAAATGGAAATTTTCAAACATAACTCAATCCTAAAAGTAAGGAATAATTGAGTATAACTTTCGTATCATTAAACTAAACAGTAAAAAGCCTTTAGGAGACAATTGTTGGTTCGCTCAACTTTAGTATTATATATATATATATATATATATATATATATATATATATATATATATATATATATATGAAAATACGATGAGGACATTAATTCGACAATATGTGAAGAAAAGACACAAGATGTTAAGATAATTTTTTCCTTTGATCTTAACATCTTGTATCTGTTATATTTTTGAAAACATTTTCTTCATATATATATATATATATATATATATATATATATATATGGAAATACGATGAGGAAATTAATCCGACAATATGTGAAGAAAATGTTTTCAAAAATATAACAGACACAGGATGTTAAGATATATCATTAAAAAAATGAATTCTAAACTCTACCGGTGTGGATAACCCAGATAATTCAGTTTTTTAATAAATAAATAAATAAATAAATAAATAAGATTTAAAATGATATCTGGGGAAAAAATTAAAAAAAGAAAAGACCGGCACATCCGTACTTTCTGAAAGTAATCATCAGTATCGCATGTATTGGCCAATAGAAAAAAAACACTGGGGGAGTTTTCTAAGTTTTATATGTAGAAAGTGCTCAATACATTAAGTAGAGCATGATTATAAGGACCTACATGAGTCAGACACTATCTACCTAGGTTTAACCCGAATGGTTCTTCATGATAATTCTGACTGATAAGTAGATAGTGTCTGACTCGTGTAGGTCCTTATATATATATATATATATATATATATAGTTTTTTTCCGTAGTTAGGGTCTTTCCATGTGTGGTTTAACCAAGCTGATGCAGGTAGACCATAAGGAGAGCTCAATGTACCTAATACCAGTGAGTAGAAGGACAGAGCAAGATATTTAGTAAATGAAGAAAAACTCTAAACTTGCTTCATTACAATAATTTATTTCAACCGTATTAATACGGCATCTTCAGGTAATCACAAGAACATGACTCTTACTGAGAATTTCCCAAAGTAAATCTCTTTTATATCTATCAATTTAGGGAGGGAGGGTTGGTGTCTTATTTTGGAATGGGTGGGGTTATTTTCTTTGGATGAGGCAGGGAGGTCTATGTTTTGGATGGTGTGGCTTAGCTTGGGGCATATTCCTTGGAGAAATAGTTGTAAGAGTGTATATACAAAATGAGCAGAATTTCAAGGCCAAAAATAATTTAAAAAAATTAAAAAAAGGGGAGACGAAGAGAAAGAAGAAAGAGAAAAATACAGATAACAAAAAGATATATAAATAAACAATAAAATAAAAAAAATTAGATGAAAATTAAAAATTAAAAAAATTAAAAAATTAAAATAAAATAAAAATAAAAATAAAATTAAAAAATATTAACAAGTAATAATGGTAATGATATATATTATAATATATATATATATATATATATAATATTATGGTAAAGAAAAGGGTTTAAAAATCGATCATTCTTATTATCATTCGAGGACAATGTATTTGTGTGAAGAGATATCAGTATATACTAGGGACTAGCAAACGGAGTCTAAAATTCGTTTTTGTCAAAATGACTTTAGCCCCCCTACGAAAAATAATTTACCAACAATCAGGAAATTATCGGATTTTAATGAAATTTTCAGTGTTTATGTATCAATGAATGATCTTTATAATGCATTATTTATTTTATTTAAAACCTTTCTCATTTTTTTCAGGTCACTTAATTTTGACCCCCCTTATGTTGGGGGCGTAAAATGTTTCGCAAGTTGATCATTTTCGATACTAATTACAGTATAAATAATGAGATAAAAGACCGAAGTTATGAATAGAAACAAAACAATTTTTTTACGGTTGCGCTTTATGAGAAAATAAGTACCGAAAATCGAAAAATAAAATGCAAAACAATAATAAATAATTAATTTTTTGGAGATTTCTTTTTTACTCATTTCGATAATTATTTAATTGGCTATTATTTTATAAAAGAAAAAAATTATACATCGATGTATTTTCTGCTTAAAAGGGGGGGGGGTACATTTTCAATCGAGTTTTTCTTCAAAACTTATTACTTTTGGCGCCTAAAATAAGGTTTGCATTAAGTAGATATTTATTTTTAGAATCTAAAAATATAACATTTTAAACTTAACATCGGGATTTTCATATTTTAAATGAATTTTATATATTAATTTTTCATAGCAAAAATACTAAATTAAAGTTTTGAAATAAAATAATTAATGCATTATAAAATTCATTAATTGTTAAATCAATACTGAAAATTTCATTAAAATCAGATAATTACCTGATTTTTGGTAAATTTTTTTGCAATCGCGAATGTTACAGTAAAATTATAAACAAGCACTTAAAACCATCGAAAAAGAGGCTGAATGGCGGATATCGTCGAAATTTACCAAAACAAATAGTTTTAAATCTTTTAAAAATAAACTGCATATGTAATTATATGTTTCTTTTTTTAATGTTGGTTATTATGCTACTACTTATCGATTTAGACAAAGTTTAACCTTAAATAAAAGTTTTAATTATTCTTAATTCGCTTTTAAAACTCGTAGTATCCGATTTTTTTTGCTAGTCCCTAGTATATACTAAGTAACATTACGGAACTTTGAACCTAACCCTTTATTCAGTCTATGGGGGTATCCTGTTCTCATTCCGCTAACCATAGTTGAGGTACAGGTGTTAAGCTGTGTTAATTATTATTCTATGTTACTGCTTCCCCTGACCAGGAGTCACTTAGAACTGTTTTAAACTAACTCCTTCATCCACTAGGCCATATGTCCAAAACGGCCGAAATGTTGTTCAGATAACAATGAAGATGAGGACAATAGTCCGAATAATACAAATAATACTAAGATTCATACATGTTTTTCACATATCCTTTGTATGAATACATTCAACTATCTATATCTAACTATGTAGATGTACGTGTTTTATCTGTCTTTTCATATATATCTAATCCATATATCAAGGATTGTATCTGCCGAAGTCTCGATTGGCCTTGTGCCAGACTAGTGAATATTTGTATTCAATGTTTGTGCGTCCGTGCATACATACAAGGTGTGTCAAAAAAGTATCGAGATTTCTTGTACTTTTTGACACACATTGTATTCTGAAAAAAAAGTTTCATTCATTCTTCATTTCTATCTTAGTAAATACAGCTCTAAAGTTGGCCGCCCTGTCGGCTGGGGCGTTAGAATGCACCGACTGCACCTCTGCAGAGGGGTAAGACTCCCCCAATGGGGCCACCTGTTTGCCGTGGGTGGCGACCCGTGATGCTTAAGGATAGAACCCAGGTGGATGAGCAGTTCATGACATGAAATACTCCACTTTGGCCCTATCTTGGGCTAGATGGGCAGTCAGAGAGGCCCCCTCCGATCAATCGGCTGGTCACGTCAAGCCCTAGCACCTATATGATTTTCCCAACCCTATTGCCCTTGTGGCAAGCCCCAACCCCTTTTTATCATATGGGTGCTTGAAGGCGGTGGCTGCGGGTCTACATGTCCTGGGAATGACGTTAAACTCTATCTGATGGTGAGGTTCCAGTTCTGGAGGTTTGGGGAATGTGGAGCACCCCTTCCTCACCATTGCTCCTTGGTCCACTCTAACCCGGAGTGGTAGTACCTGTTAGGGTCCCATCTATGGGTTAAATAGAAAAATGTATTTATAAAAAAATTGTATTATCCATTAAGAATTGATTTATTTCAAAACTTTATCGGCATTAAATGACCCACTGAGGTTGATATGCCGTAAAACAAAACAAACCAAACCATCTAAAGTTGATATTTTTGACACACCTTGTATTCTAAAAAAACAATAAATTGAACGTTATTTTTTTTTTCAGAATACATGGTGTGTCAAAAAGTACCAACTTTAGAGCTGTATTTACTAAGATAGAAATGAAGAGTGAATGAAACGTTATTTTTTTTTTCAGAATACAAGCTGTGTCAAAAAGTACAAAAAATCTCGATACTTTTTTGACACTCCTTGTATGTATTACACGGACGCAGAAACACTCAATACAAATATTCACTAGTCTGACACAAGGCCAATCGAGAGTTCGGTAGATACAATCCTTGATAGATATATATTAGATATATATGAAGATATGTCAAAAAATTAAAAAAAAAATTCTCGATACTTTTTTGACACACCTTGTATGTGTTTACGTCCGCGTGTAAGGATCATTTTTTCTTTTTAGCTTTAACGATCAAATCCTAATTTCATTTTGTCTCAATGATCAAAGGCCAAATATTTGTAATTTCAATGCTCAAACGCTGTTGGATGGTAGCACATCTTTGTCAAGGGTGAAAAAGGACGAAGCGTCGAATAAATGTTAAAACTAGCAATAATCAACAAAAATGATCCGAATAATTCTGATTTTCAGACTGTTGTCCTCATCTTTAATGTGGTATGTATAAACACAACGTTTCGGCGTTCCATCCTCTGGCCTTCCTCAGGTGTTCGATATATATATATATATATATATATATATATATATATATATATATATATATATATATATATATATATACGTGGTGTAGTAGTTGGAGTCGTAGGAAATGAACTTGTCGCCCCGAGTTCAAATCCTGGATGAAGCTGTCTGCACTTCACGTATCGCTAATACCCTCGGGGAAGGTATACATCCAATTACTCTCCCTCCAGCTATAGGTAAATAGAAGAGTAGACTGTGCCCTTTAACCTTAGTAAGGTAACATGTATAGGAGAAGGAAAACACTGAATTCAAACCTGTTAAACTTTGCTTAAGATATTTACCTTGTGTCATATCCTGCTCGTGCAGCGACGTTGATATATATATATTATATATATATATATATATATATATATATATATATATATGTGTGTGTGTGTTTGTGTGCGTCAGTGTTTATAATATATATATATATATATATATATATATATATATATATATTGGTTTGGAGGTTGATTTTGAAGGCTATCACAATGCAGGTGTAAAGAATAAGGTAACAGTGCTGTATTTTATTCTTGAATCTTCGAGATAAAATCTCTTTTTCAAAAGATCATTGGAACTGAAGTCGTCTTGTTATGGCATTTCTAGTTAAATGTGTCGTGAAATGTTAACTAGAAATGCCAGTTCCAGTCATCTTCTGAAAAAGAGATTTTATCTCAAAAATTCAAGAATAAAATACAGGTTAACACACAACACCATTGTTACCTTATTCTTTACACCTGCATTGTGATAGCCTTCAAAATCAACCTCCAAACCAATATATACACAACGTTTCAAGCAAATTATAACACTCTCTTATATATATATATATATCATTAAAAATTTCGGGGATGTTATTCCCCTTCTTTAGAACAAAATATATAGCTGATCTGTCCTTTTTGGGATGTATATATACTCTTTTGTTGATGTTGGTGGTATCATCCGTGATCTCCTTGGGTGGTATGGGGACGGCCGCTACTAGTGACCTCTTAGCTTTTTTTTTATGCTACTACTCTTTGTTATGTTTTTTTTTTGGACTGCATACTTATTGGTGTCTCGTGGCTGTCATCATTCTACGTATTTATTTTTGTGATTGTCGGAAATTGGGTGTTCGCTGTTCATGCAACGGAAGATGAACTTTCCGGTCAAAAGACAAAATAGAAAGATGAAGAAATATATATAAAAAAAGGAAAACGGAACACTTCTCTTCCGGTCAAGAAATAGATAAAAGAAAAATATAAAATAAAGGAAGTTGTCCGTTATCAGATCAAAAGATAAAAATGCGTAGGCATATTTAGCGGATGTAAAGACCAGATCAAAAGATAAAGATGCGTAGGCGTATTTATCGATATAAAGGCCAGAGGATTCGAGCCGAAAAATCAGACCCCAGTCAGCAGTCAAGAGGACAACCTCGCGTCTCTCGTCAGCAAACACCCCTCGGGCACTCATTGTGAACACTCGCCGCCTTCGCCAGCCACCCGGCATTTTCATTGTGAAGCTCTACGCCCCTCACCACCCACAAGCCGAAGAAAATAAAGACGGGTCATATTTTTTTATAATACGTATCTGTTGTTCATTGAAGTCTAGTGGCAGTCGGTTATACTACATTCGCATTCTGTACTCTCTGCTGGTCTGATTAGTGATAGAGAAATATTTATACGGGTAGAGGAATCCTAAATCTGTGTTTAATCCGTGTGTATGTGTGCGTAAGTGTGTGTCCCATTTAATTGTGTTTGCATGTTTGTGTGGATAGAAAATCGTGGTATATATATATATATGTGTGTGTGTGTGTGTGTGTGTTCACAAACCAGCTATCTAACAGATAAACGCATGCGTGTATATAGATGCATGCGCATACATGTGCGAGTGTATGTGTGTATATAGAGATACACACACACACACACACACACATATATATATATAACTCATATACACATATGAATATATATATATATGAAGAAAAAGTGGAAGTAAATCCGACAATATGTAATATTGTAAAAAGTGAAAAAACACAAGTTTCATTAACGAATGATGTTTAATAAGCCTTCTCTGCAGTGTTTCGGTCTGTTTAACAAACCTTCATCAGGGCTTTTTTCCATCATATTTGAAGATCAACAAAAGAAGCCACACACCAAAAGCAGAGGCTCGCAGACTTTTATTTTTTCCTTAAACCAACGAAATTTTTCCCATATTACACCACCCCACACACATAAATATATATATATATATATATATATATATATATTGGTTTGGAGGTTGATTTTGAAGGCTATCACAATGCAGGTGTAAAGAAAAAATAATAAAATAACAAGGGTGTGTGTTAACCTGTATTTTATTCTTGAATTTTCGAGATAAAATCTCTTTTTCAGAAGATCACTGGAACTGAAGTCGTCTTGATGGTATTTTTTATAACAGTATTCTCGTGTTGCATGTTTACGTGAATGCGTTTTTGTTTGTTTGTACGTGTGCGTATGTTGTCATGCGCGTGTGCATGAAAATGCGTGTAGGCTGTGACGTTATGACTGTATCGACGTGCGGGTGTGCATATGAATAACCGTATCCCCGTGCGTATGTTGGTGGTATCATCCGTGATCTCCTTGGGTGGTATGGGGACGGCCGCTACTAGTGACCTCTTAGCTTTTTTTTTATGCTACTACTCTTTGTTATGTTTTTTTTTGGACTGCATACTTATTGGTGTCTCGTGGCTGTCATCATTCTACGTATTTATTTTTGTGATTGTCGGAAAGAGCGTATTTGTGTTTGGTGGCCGTGGTGATGAATAATATTTCGTGTTGGATGTAATATAAATCAATTTAATATAATATATATATATATAATATATATATTATATATATTATATATAAAGATAGGATGGATGGGTTAGAATCCGACAATATGGGGTAGATAAGAGGATAAGTGAGCAAGAAATGAACAACTCAAAACAAATCAAGGGTTGAAATGATTTCGTCCGTATTACTCGGACATCGTCAGTCGAAAAACATTTTTTAATGTTTTTCGACTGACGATGTCCGAGTAATACGGACGAAATCATTTCAACCCTTGATTTGTTTTGAGTTGTTCATTTCTTGCTCACTTATCCTCTTATCTACCTCATATATATATATATATATATATATATATATATATATATATATATATATATATATATATATATATATTGTTTTTCTTTCTTTCTTTCTTTCTCTTTCTCTCCCTCTCTCTCTCGCCTGGCCCTACGTAGATGGGTACATCAGCTAGTAAAGTGCAGTATGCCATAATAAAAACTGGCCAATATTTTCCCGAGTAACCAAATGTTGGAGTGGGTTTCATGACTTTATCAGTTTTCCAACTCGAAAAATCCGTGTATCTATTTATAGATTGTGTCTACGCCGTCTAGTCAAAATTGATCCAAGTTTCCTTCGGAGAGAGAAACATTTTAGAAATATACAAATATTGATTATTTGATAAAAATGTTTCCGTTGCCAAAACGACGAAATGTATTGAACACAACTGTAATTTTGTTTAAAAGAAAATTTTGTAAAAATTTAAAGAGAGAAAAAAAAAAAAATAGAAACACCAGGAATATTTTGGTGCATATATTGTAGTTGTGAAGTGCTAAATAGAACTAAACACACACACACACACACACACACACACACGCGCGCGCGCGCTCGCACGCAGGTATGCATATATATATATATATATATATATATATAAAGATAAATCTAATGAGTCAGACAAACCTACTAAAAGTTTCGCTTAATGCTCTTCAGGGCTAAAATCTGTCTCAGATTTTAGCCCTGAAGAGCATTTTTAAAAAGCCTCTCTCTCTCTCTCTCTCTCTCTCTCTCTCTCTCTCACACACACACACACACACACACACACACATATATATATATATATATATATATATATATATATATATATATATATATATATTCAACTTGCACGTGTATCGGTCAGGAGTTTATCCATGTGTACATTATTCTATCTATTATTATTTTTAAATAACAAATTGAAATGAAATAATAATAAAAGAAATATCGACCTTCCGCAGAATTCTATTTAAAAAAATAAGGATTTACTCTGAGGAAAGTCGATATTTCTTTGTGTGCGAAACATTTCTACATTATTATTATTATTATTATTATTATTATTATTATTATTATTATTATTATTATTATTATTATCATTATTATTTCATTTCAATTTGTTATTTAAAAATAATAATAGATAGAATAATGTACACATGGATAAACTCCTGACCGAAACACGTGTAAGTTAAATTAATTAAAATATCCTATTTTATCCATTCAATACTTTCTGTCCTTTTTTTCTCTTTTCAACATATATATATATATATATATATATATATATATATATAATTTAATTATTATTTCACCTTATTATTGGTTGAGATTTCCTCAGAAGTTTATTGATTTAAGTGCTTGTACTTCTCATTCCCCTAGACTACCCACCAATAACCCATCCCATTTTCTCTACCTCCCCCCACCCATTTACCTTTTCACTATAAAAACAGAATGTACAAGCACTTAAATCAAAAAACTTCTGAGGAACCATCAACCAATAATGAGGCGAAATATCAATTGAATATAGTCGTTTGTGTTATTATATCCACATTTTCCTCTACTCTCAACCACATTTTGTCGGGTGTATTCAATCTTTCACTCTTCATATATAATTTAGTTAAGAATTAATGAAGAAAAGGAAAAAAAAAACAACTTTTTCCCAAAATTTAGCTCAAAGTTTTTTTCATTTTTTTCATTAATTCTTAACTAAATAATTTAGAAGTATACGCGAAGACTTATATAATATATATATATAATATTATATATATATATATATATATATATATATATATATAAAAGGGTTTTGTAATTTGCTTGAAGCATTGTGTATATATTGGTTTGTTGGTTGGTTTTGAAGGCTGTCACAATGCGAGTGTAAAGAAAAAAGAATTCTTCTGATGATGGGAATTTTCGTCCCGAAATATTAAGAAATAAAATGACAGGTTAACAAAAAAACATCATAGTTACCTTCTTTTTTCTTTACACTCGCATTGTGACAGCCTTCAAAACCAACCAAACAAACCATATATATATATATATATATATATATATATAATATATATATATATATATATATATATATATATATATACCAGGGTAAGGTCTCCAAAATAGAATTTAGAAATCACAGCAACAGTTTTTCTTTATTGTCAATGATTTTAGAATTTCAACTGGTATAAATTTTTTTAATTTTTTTTTTACATAATCGCTATTTTGGTCGATACAATTTTTTTGTAGGCGCTGGGACATGTTTTGTATGCCCATATCATACCATGACATAGAGGAAGCATAGAGCCTCAAAATCGTTGGAAACTCCCTACACCACTTATAGACGTTTTTGACATCCATGCACGACTTGCCATACACTTCTGTTAATAAGCGATGAATTTCAATTGGTTTTTAATGCCTTTTGCGTTCAAAAAGCGAATAATTCCGCATTTCACACTTGTCTGTAGAATCAACTGGGAGCTATCAGAAAAGACTACTAAGCCAAGACTAAGCGTGGTAGCGAGGCGCGGGCAGGGGCAGGCGCAGGCGAGGCACATACACAAGCTTAACAGTATTGCCAATAGCTGCACGAACAGTTTCCCTGCGTGTACAACGTTTTGGAGACCTTACTTTTGGAATTATCCTCAGTTAAATCTTTTAGGAATCCTTTGGTGGTGTAATGATTATCATTGTTAATGAATTCAGTTCGCACTGGGTGCCCCATATTTTTACCACAAACAGGCTAAGCTTAGAAAATAACGAAAAGTAAACTAAAAATACTAACAAGAATGTGCGCCCTCCGGACGTAAGTATTTAAGTTTTAATGTAATGAAATATATCAAATTAGAAAGATTACCGAAATTTAATAAGAACGCATATAAAAAGATTACACTTACTTTAATTATATATTTAATTCCTTTTCTATATAAAAACTTTCATATGATTGATTATAATACATTAGAGAATAAAACAATAATATTAGAGATCAATAACACCAAGTAATTATTTAAACCCGATTTTGTTAAAACCACTGTGCAAATTAACCATAACATATACTATGTCAACCTTTATTTCGTAGTAATATATAAGACACATTGCAGCATTTTAAATGCGCTGATAACATGGGCTGTTTTGAGGCAAACCTAACTCAGATTTTCATAGAGACATCGTTAATAAAAAATTATTCTGTTCTAACATGTATTAATGATTTTGACTATAAATTAAATACTCATTGATAAATTTAGGCTATTTATGAGTATATTGAAATGTAATCAGTGACGTAGTTTCGATTACAGACAGACAAACACCGAATATCCATTATAATAACACTAGCAGGACCTGTGAATATACCCCAGTATGATAATTTAATTATTACAACGTTTGATATGATTATCTAAGAGCTATTGCCAAATAGTTCAATATGTAAAAAGTATAATAATCTGGATTTAACTCTATCTCACTCTTTTTTTCTTTCCTTCCTTCTTTTCATCTTTTCATTATGTTCGATTGAAACAGATTAACGTTATAGCCTCCGCCCTGTCGGCTGGGGCGTTAGAATGCACCGATTGCACCTCTGCAGAGGGGTAAGACTCCCCTAATGGGGCCACCTGTTGGCCGTTAATGGCGACCCATGATGCTTAAGGATAGAACCCAGGTGGATGAGCAGTCCATGAATTGCAATACTCCACTTTGGCTCTTTTCTTGGGCTAGACGGGTGGTTGGAGAGGCCCCCTCCGATCAATCAGCTGTTCACGTCAGGCCCTAGCATCTATATAATGCCCCAACCCTATTGCCCTTATGACAAGCCCCAATCCTTTTTATCACATGGGTGCTAGAAGGCGGTGGCTGAGGGTCTACTTGTCCTGGGAATAGCGTTAAACTCTATCTGATGGTGAGGTTCCAGTTCTGGAGGTTTGGGGAATGTGGAGCACCCCTTCATCACCATTGCTCCCTGGTCCACTCTAACCCGGAGTGGTAGTACCTGTTAGGGTCCCATCTATAGGTTAAATAGAAAAATGTATTTATAAAAAAAATTGAGTATCTATTAAGAATGACTTTATTTCAAAACTTTATCGGCATTAAATGACCCACTGAGGTCGATATGCCGTAAAACAAACCAAACCAAACCAAACCAAACTGCTCTTAACTCAATTCTTACGTTCTTACTTTCTTATTATATTTTTCTGCGTAACATCTCCCTTTTCATCCCTTTCTTTCTTTATGATAAAAACGGAATTGTCTATTATTTAGCTAAGGTGTTGACACTCATAAGAAACAAGAATTCGGCGGATAAGCAACACTGGATAATCAGGATTTACATTCTTGCAATTCATCTTGGACGATTTGGAGGGTTTCATTTTTAACCAGAGGTAGTTGCAAGATGATAACAGTTGTATTTTTATGGAACACGAGTATATATATATATATATATTATATATATATATAATATATATATATATATATAGATGTCAAAATGGAAGTGGAAGAAACTGGTAAACACCTGCATCTTGAAGTATTACCTGTGAATTCAATTAGTAATATTTAATTAACAGTAAATAATCATTTTAGTAAGACAAATAATTTGTTTACCTTTTTTTCTTCCATTGAAAAATCTATTTTGTAGTTTTTTTGACAACTAAAATTCGCTAATTGTGAATTACAAAACACGAAATTTACTAATTATACAGTGGTAGTTTGACTTAAAGTTTAATTCGTTCCGCTTGTAACTCAAATTCCTCTGGGGCCTACAAAAATCTAAGTTGATTTAATATAGCTCCCCAAAGTCCAGTAAATAACCTGATCTTCCATCTGATGAGACTGGATTTTGGGGAGCTATATTAAATCAACTTAGATTTATGCAGGCCCCAGTTTTGGTCGAAATAAATTTATTATGGAATTACGGCGTTGAGTTTTTCCTTCCTTTCTAAGATATATATATATATATATATATATATATATATATATATATATATATATATTGGATAATATGAAGTAAGCAGTGCCATAGTTTAAGTTACAGACAAATGCCGAATCTCCATTATAATAAGATATCTGAAATAAACGAGGTACTTTATTTAGAGTAAATAAATACGTTGCAAACGATAGGCAACTGGTTATTGGATTGATTCAAAGAACTCTACTGCTTGGCACAAATGCAAGTTGTTCGTGAACACTTCAGAAGAACGTAACGCTTATTACCTCGAGGCCAGAGTCGAAGGCCAGACAAATTGGAAAAACTTGTAATTTTCCGGATAGATAAAGTTGCGTCGGCTCCAGGAACCAACAAAAAGTAATGTTTTTTTTTTACACGGTGGCATATTCTGAACG
>CM042173.1:1642894-1647894 GCA_023376005.1 Doryteuthis pealeii | reverse complement strand
AACCTCAATTCCCCCCGGCTTTCTATCCGGCTATCTACCACCTGAGCCAAACCTGAAATTACAATAACAAGTGTAATTCATCAATCGAGGGCATGTATTTATTCCTATATATATATATATATATATATATATATATATATATATATATATATATATATATATATATATGAGATCTCGCTGTACATCCACAGTGTATGCTCATGTAGTTGCGAACATATAAATTCATACAAGGATTTTTAGAAATCCCTAAGAGAGCTCAATGTATAATAACTAATAAATTATATATATATATATATATATATATATATATATATATATATATATATATATATATATATATTATTGGTATATATGTATGACCCAAGTCGTCGTTTCCACTCCTAATATTTTTACTCCTGACACCAACTGCGGTAGAGCCTTTCTTAACTGGTGAAAATACTGGTGATATGACTCGGGTCATACATATATACCAATCATCGTGTGCATTCCAAATAATATCTCTTAGTATATATATATATATATATATATATATATATATATATATATTACTTGGTTGCTTAGGGTGATATGGGGCAAGTGGCTATACAGCTGTTTTCTTGCCGGGTGTTGTTTCACGTCTTGTTTAAGATTGCACGCGGCAGGACGAACAAGACATATTGGACACTGCTGGAGAAGCAAAGACGAACTCATAAGTGACGTTCTCCAATTGAATTCATGTGACGTTCTGCTATGGAAGTCAGCACATGGCACGCCAGTGTTGACCGTCCAGCAACGATGTATATATACGCGCGGATGCTGGATGCTGCACAGAGGAACTCCAGAGAGCAACGAGTGATATGGACGGTTGGTGCAAGATTGTCATGGATATCCGTGCTACTAGTCCCACACGATATATATATATATATATATATATATATATATATATATATATATATATATAAATTCCCACCAAACATTAAAAATAATTTTTCCACCTAACATTACTCCAAAAATATTCTCTAACAGTCTTCTTTCTTTTCGAAGTCCATCGCAGGCGACGATGACGTCAACATCACTATTCTCTATTGCTGTGGAGCGTCTCTCAAATAATTAAAAAAAACTTCAAAATTCTTTGTATTTTGACCGTTTTAACTTCAAATATCAAACATTTTACTCTGATGAAGACCGTTATTCTTTGTATGCTTAAAGATTTTATAATTTTCTATTATTATTATTTTATTTTATATTCAAAGTAATAATGAACAGAATACATGTGTACATGAACAAACTCCTGGCCGAAACACGTGTTAGTAAATCTATTTTATCCATTCAACATTTTCTTACCTTTATTTATTTTTCCTTTCAACATATATATATATATATATATATATATATATATTTATATGGTGATTGCCGCTTCTTGACAGAATAAGGCCATTTCTACAAGTAGTTCAGTTGTGAGCAGTTATGAGCACGCGGTTGGCACACGGATCCAGCTTGTTTTTATGTACCCTGTCACACATATGAAACCCTCGACATACAGGCCCTGCCACACAGGTCAGACTTCAATGTAGGAAATGTTTCCATGGCGTCCGTCATGTGTCGCTTCAGGGGAAGGGCTTACTTTACCTCAAACTTACAGCTACCATCGGCTAGTCTTTCCATGAGGATGTGTGTAAAGCCCACCCCCTTCTGTCAATTGGTCCTTATAGCTAAAACTGACGTCCGCAAGGGCATTGATGTCGGCCCCATATCGAGATGCTCCCCTGTCACAATACCAGTACGTAGTTTGGGTTTTCCCAATCTCTCAAGATCAGGAAGTGTCGAGACATTCCAGGTGGCTATTCTTAGCCTTGTTTTGTGTTGTAGTGTTTTCTTGTTTTCGCGAAGCTAATGTGGACATCCGTCGAAGTGCTGGTCTCTGGCCAGCTTGATAGGTGAACCGGCATTTGTTTAGGTCACCTTTACTAGATAATTCCCAAATGGCTGGGTGAACAGTGTTAACCAAGGGGCAGCTCCTTCATCCAAACCCTCGCCGAGGCACGTTGCTGTTCAATCAGCAAGGATATATTATTATTATTATTATTATTATTATTATTATTATTATTATATAAGACAGACGACTGTGAGCGACTTGAATACGGAACGACTTTCGCATAGGAACAATTAGCATGAAGAAACATCTCCACCACAGAAACTTATTCGTGCATTAACATTAAGATCCAAGTGACTAGTTTTTAAATTTGTTCCAAATGCGCATGCGCCTCGTATAGTTACCGGAAGGAGAACGCAATACCGGAAAATCGACGAAGCAAAAGTTGCGCCCACCTGAAAAATAGGAATGATATGTTGGGAAAAAGAGATTAAACCCCCAGCAGGGCATAAATTATCTCGTCAATTCTCGCTCATCCAAAAAGAAAAATTTAACTATTCCAGCAAATAAATGTTTGAATGTTTATTCATAAGATGCCAATATGAATATAAATGTTTGGACTAGAAAACAAAAGGAAAAATGTGTGTATGTATGTGTGTGTGTGTGTGTGTGTGTGTGTGTGTACGTATATGTGTATGTATGTGTGTGTTTGTTTGTATATGTGTTTATGTATATGTATGTGTGTATAATATGTGTGATATACACACTGTGTATATTCATATATGTGTGTATGTATATGTATGTTTGTATATGCAAGTGTGTATATATGTTTGTATATGTATATGTGTGTTTGTATATATACATATATGTGTGTGTATATGTATATATGTGTGAATATATTTGTGTGTATGTATATATGTGTGTATACATGTATATATATATATATATGTATTTGTGTGTATGTATATATGTGTTTGTTTGTTTGTTTGTTTTGTTTTACGGCATATCAACCTCAGTGGGTCATTTAATGCCGATAAAGTTTTTAAATAAATCAATTCTTAATGGCTAATACAATTTTTTATAAATACATTTTTCTATTTAACCCATAGATGGGACCCTAACAGGTACTACCACTCCGGGTCAGAGTGGACCAGGGAGCAATGGTGAAGAAGGGGTGTTCCACATTCCCCAAACCTCCAAAACTGGAACCTCACCATCATAGAATTTAACGTCATTCCCAGGACATGTAGACCATCAGTCACCGCCTTCTAGCACCCATATGATAAAAAGAGGTTGGGGCTTGCCATAAGGGCAATAGGGTTGGGAAAATCATATAGGTGCTAGGGCTTGACGTGACCAGCCGATTGATCGGAGGGCCTCTACGACCGCCCGTCTTGCCCGTATATATGTTTGTATACATTTATATATATGTATTTGTGTGTATGTATATATGTGTGTATACATGTATATATATGTATTTTTTTATATATGTATATACGTGTGTTCAGAAAGTATTGAGACTGATGTCGTATTGGTTGGTTGGTTGGTTTGGTCTGAGTTGGTTATATTTTACGGCGTGTCTACCTGTTATACATGCATTGGCATTACAGTCTCAGAAAACCAGATCATAGTAAATATTAAGGAGCGAAAAAGTGTATACATTGTAAAATATTGAATTTCTAAAACAGAAATGTTAGGGAAAAGAAAAAATGAATAAAATTAAAACATAAGGGTTTTATGTTTTAATTTTATTTATTTTTTCTTTTTCTTTTTTTCGATCATTCTCTTCAGAGAAATTCACTTGACAAATGTTAAAAAGACAACATTCTTTCATCTTGAACGTTTCGCGTGGTGGAAGAAATCTTAAAACCCCTCACATGTTTCATAATGTGATGAAGGGGGTGAAGACGTGAGTCTTTTTATTTATTTATTTATTTCTTATCCTCCCTTGAATCGTTTGGTTTTTATCCAATTTGTACGTCTTTTAACATTTGTCAAATGAATTACTCTGAAGAGATTGACCGAAAAAAATTAAAATTTAAACATAAGGGTTCCCTAACATTTCATTTTTAGAAATTCAATATTTTACAATGTATACGATTTTTCGCTCCTTAATAAAGTTCTGTACCCACAAAAAAACTTTATACTAAATATTTTAGCAAACTGCTTCCTTCAGGTTATCAGTGGTGCCGAAACCTAGGAATGAACCAGGGACCTTCAAATTATCAGACAGTCGTAGTCATCATAATTGCTTTGCTCTCCCAGCAGTTCTAGTCTTCTCACTAGCACTATCCAAATATATTTTCTCTTCCACTCGTTTTCGACAGCCAAAATGCTACTGCAGACTTTTCTCCCGATCTGGGAGGGCAGGTCCCTAAATATCCCATTGCTGTGTTTCATCCGGGATCCTTACTCTGAATTGCACGTTCGACATTCATCAGCACGCGTCAATCCTCACGACGAGACTTTACATACGGATTACTCTGCACTGCTCGTGCGGAATTTCACCAGAATTTCAGCAACGAAGAGGTGACGAGTTCAATTTCCGTGGTCACTCGCCCCCCCCCCCTCGCACAGGCCACACATATCCGGACTCGTTTCGTTCGTGGGGGCTGGGAATCTGCTCGTCCACAAATATATATATATATATATTAGCACTAGATTCTTCTTTCGCTAGTGATGCTTAAGGACGGAATACTTGCGGCTGAGCAGTCCATGACATAAAACACTCTACTTTGGTCATCTACTTAGGCTAGACGAGCGGTTGGAGAGACTCCCTCCGATCAATCGACTGGTCATTCTCGACCTGTTGGTATCCCATCTATGGGTGAAATGATTTTTAAAGTATGTTTAAAAAATTGAGTAAAAAAATGAACACCTATCAAAAATAAATCAAAGAGAATGTCTTCGGCATAAAATAACCCAAGGGTTGACATGCCGTTAAATCCAACCAACCATCCATCCAACTGGATTCATCGTAAAATTTTATCCTGGAAAACTTTGTTTGATCTTGGTACCGCATTTTATTTTCAATTGCATCCTTGGACAGACAAACAAAGACTCATATACCATAAATACAATTTAAAATTATTCGTATTTAATAGGAATTTTCTTTTGTTCCCCTGAAGTTACAGTACCTTCTTTGATT
>CM042173.1:1625394-1637894 GCA_023376005.1 Doryteuthis pealeii | reverse complement strand
ATATAAAGAAAATTGAATTATAAATACAGATACCTGAGATTCTACGACTCAAAAAACATTCTTTGGTTTATCTATGTTTTGTTTTTGTTTTTTGTTTTTTGTCAATTAGTTGGTTGGTTGTAGTTTACGGTATCTCAACTCCTGGGTTATTTTATGGGGCTTCAAATTTGCGCCCAAAAGACCATTTTTCAGCCATTATAAGTCTACGTATTTTGATGAAAATTTAAATTATCGATTTTATTGTTTTTTTCTCATGAATTCTGATGCGTTGAATTTACAGATGGAGAAAAAAGTGCTCAATTTGGAGTTTTATGTGAAATTTAAGCCTTATAACCCCCCTGAGAGTGGGTAAAAATGACCAATTTCGTGCAGAACTAAAGTGCCAATCTAATATGATTTTCTGATAGAGTTCGATGAGGAGTATCACATAGTAAAAGATGGTTGAATTTTGTTGAGAATTGAGGGAGATACGGGGCTTCAAAATTGCCCCCAAAAGGCCATTTTTAAGCCATTATAAGTCTACATATTTTGATGAAAATTAAATTAAATAAGAAATTAAAAAAAAAGGAAATTAAGAAAACTAAATTAGCAATACAGATACATGTGATAATACAACTCAAAAAATATTCTTTGATTTATTTATCTATTTATTTATTTTTTTGCTGATAGGTTGGTTGGTTGGATTTTATGGCATGCCAAACCTTGTTGGGTTATCTTATGCCAAATACGTTTTCTGTTTTATTTATTCTTGTTGAGTATTCAATATTCTTAAACTCATTTTTAAATACATTTTCAAAACTAAATTTTTTAGATTTAGTTATCCAATAGATGGACCCTAACAGTTATCCAATAGATGGGACCCTAACAGGTACTGCCGCTCCGGTTATCCAATAGATGGGACCCTAACAGGTACTGCCGCTCCGGGTTATCCAATAGATGGGACCCTAACAGGTACTGCCGCTCCGGGTTATCCAATAGATGATGGACCCTAACAGGTACTGCGCTCGGGTTATCCAATAGATGGGACCCTAACAGGTACTGCCGCTCCGGGTTATCCAATAGATGGGACCCTAACAGGTACTGCCGCTCCGGGTTATCCAATAGATGGGACCCTAACAGGTACTGCCACTCCGGGTCAGAGTGGACTTGGGAGTTATAGCAATGGATACTCTCCAAAGCTCCAGATCTGGAACCTCACAAGGTGCAGTTTACAGCCACACCCAGGATACTAAGACCCTCAACCACTGGAAATGACGTTAAACTCTATCTGATGGTGAGGTTCCAGTTTTGGAGGCTTGGGGAATATGGAGCACCCCTTCATCACCATTGCTCCCTGTTCCGCTCTGATCCGGAGTGGTAGTACCTGTTAGGGTCCCATCTATGGGTTAAATAGAAAAACATGAGTTGATAAACAAAATTGTATTATGTATTAAGAATGAATTTATTTCACAACTTTGTCGGCATTAAATGACCCACCGAGGTTGATATGCAGTAAAACAAAACAAACAAACCAAACCTTACTCTCTCTCTTGCTCTTTTTTTCTTTCTTCCCATCTTTTCATTATGTTTGATTGAAACAGATTAGGGTTATTGCTTCCACATGATCATCCCCTCTCTCTATCTTTCCCCTACTCTCTTTCTTCTTTCTTTCTTTCTTTCTTATCATATTTTTCTGTGTAGCATGTCCTTTTTCTTCCCTTTCTTTCTTTCTAATAAAAACGAAATGGTCCATTATTTAGCCGAGGTGACGACACTCATAAAAAAAGATCTAGAATTCGTTGGATAAGCAACACCAGATAATCAGGATTTACATTTTTGCATTTCATCTTGGACGATTTGGACGGTCTCATTTTCAATCAGAGGGTGTTGCAGGATGATAACGATCGAAAGATTAAGGAAAAAGCGTATTAATAGATAGATTTGTAAATGTTTGATTATAGACAATAGGGACGCGTGGTGAAGAAGAATCATGGTGATCTTTGCTGTAGGCAAGACCTGATGATGATAACTATTCATAGGTTTGGTTTATTCGTATAACGGCATATAAACCCTTTATGGGCTATTTAATGCCAAAATATGATTCATTTGTAAATGTTTGATTATAATAAGTACTGATATTTCAACATCACATCCTTTTTAATTGTCAGTTTAGTGGCTTATCCAAGACAAATGCGTTTTTGGGGGAAGAGGGAATATATTCGGCGTATTCCTAGCCCCGCCGGCAGGACTAGAATGAATTAGGATTAGATTTTTTAGGACTATGTACTGCTAGATGGGACCTGCATAAGAATGCTGCATGCAGTCTTGAACAAGTCGTGGAAGCAGCACCCCACAAGGAAGCAGCTGTATGGCCACCTGTCCCCCATCTCACAAACCACCCGAGTAAGACGGACTAGACATGCAGGATACTGCTGGAGAAGCAAAGATGAGCTCATAAGCGACGTTCTCCTGTGGAAGCCAACACATGGACATGTTAATGTGGACCGCCCACTAAGTACCTACATTGACCAATTATGTGAGGATACTGGTTGCTGCGCGGAAGAACTCCCAGGTGCGATGAATGATAGGGAAAGTTGGCGAGAGATTGTCATGGATATCCGTGCTGCTTGCGCGACATGATGATGATTATGATGGAGTATTGTTGACTATAAATTCTCGGTAACATTTTTAATTGCCAGTTTAGTGGCATATCCAAAACAAATGCGTTTTTTTGGGGGAGAGGGTATATATATATATTTACCAACCCCTCCGCACGAGCAGGATGTGACACAAGGTCAATTTCTTAAGCGGAGTTTAACAGGTTTGAATTCAGAGTTTTCCTTCTCCTAGAAGTTGCCTAACCAAGGTTAAAGAGTCCAGTCTGCTCTACTATTTACCCATAGCTGGAGAGAGAGAGTAGAATTCATACCTTTCCCAAGGGTATTAGCGCTAAGTAAAATGCAGTTACCACGTCCAGAATGTGAACTCGGGGGCGACGAATCCATTTCCCATGACTTTATCCATTGCACCACGCGCTTAGAGAGTATATAGAGGGTAGAATTCATACATTTCCCAAGGGTATTAGCGCTAAGTGAAATGCAGTTACCACGTCCAGGATTTGAACTCAGGGCGACGAGTCCATTTCCCATGACTTTAACCATTACACCACGCGTTTAGAGGTATATAATCGGCGTATTCCTAGCCTCGCCGGTAGGACTAGAATGAATTAGGTATAGATTTTATAGGACTATGGACTATTGTTGACTATAAATTCTCAGTAACGAACATTACGTAATCCGAAGAGAGAAGAGTCTCTCGGAGGCAACACAGTTTGTTGTATCACGACGACTGCGCGTGCGCGGTGCACATGCGCGCGTATTGTATCTCATGTAAACATCTTAGAACTTTACCCGCGCTTTTGCGCTGGTATCATTTCAAAGGAAAGAAAGGAAAAGAAGAAACGAGTTGAAAATTTGTACCGTCGATTTCGTCTTGTCGTTGTCGCAAAAAAGATGCGTGTGGGGGGGGGGGGAGAGGTATCTTCTTATGTCATTTTCGGGCGGTAAGGTAGGGTGGGCAAAAAAAAAAAAAAAGCGACACTGCTTGACGACTTAGTAAGCTGTTATGAACCAAACCAGCCAATCCCTCTTTCTCGGGCGTCTTGGAAAGCCGTAAGCGGCGCAGTCTTTTACGAAATGTTTACGTTATCAGACAAGCGATGCTTTAGTATAAACAGAAGAAGAAGAAAATCAATGAATGGATATAAGGATGTAAAACAAATGGAAAGCGAGTGTTTGGCAATAACAATGTCGATCTACAATATTCCAATATTCAGTAGCGTGTGTGTGATGGTGAAAATAGTGAAGGTTTTTGGTTCGCTGGTTGTCGGTTGTAAACCATTGTTCTGCTACAATTTAATTGCAATTGAATTAACATGGGGTGCATTTGTTTAAACCTGTTTGCAAATTTAGAATATTCCAATATACAGTTATTATATATATATATATATATATATATTAATATATATATATATATAATATATATATATATATGTGTGTGTGTGTGTGTATGTATGTATGGTGTGTGTGTGCTGTGTGTGTGTGTGTGTGTATGATTGTTTAAATAATTTCAACTTAGTGTAGGTTGTGTTCGCTGGTTGTCGGTTGTAAACCACTGCTCGTTGCTACAATTTAATTGCAATTAAATTAACATGGACGCATTGTTATAAACCTGTTTGCAAATTTAGAATATCCAATATACATAGTATATATATATATGTGTTTTTTTATGTATGTATGTAGGTGTGTGTGGGACGTGTGTGGTGTGTGTGTATATGATTTTTAAATGATTTCGACTTGTTGTAGGTTGTGCTCGCTGGTTGTCGGTTGTAAAACACTGCTCGTTGCTACAATTTAATTGCAATTTGAATTAACATGGCGCATCTGTTAAAACCTGTTTGCAAATTTAGAATATTCCAATATACAGTAGTATATAATGTGTATGTATATGTATGTGTGTGTGTGTGCGTGTGTGTGTGTATGATTGTTTAAATGATTTCGACTTGGGTAGGTTGTGTTCGCTGGTTGTTGGTTGTAACCATTGCTCGTTGCTACAATCTAATTGCAATTCAAGTAATCTTGACGCATTTGTTAAAGCCTGTTGTAAATCTATAATATTCCAATCTTCTGTAGTGTATGTGTGCTTCTATGTGTGTGTGCGCACGCGCGTCGTGGGTGCGTATGTGTAATGGTGCAAATAGCGAAGGTTATGTTCATTGGTTGTCGGTTGTAAACCACTGAGTGTTTGCTACAATCAGAGTTGCAATGAATTAAGCTTGACGCATGGGTGTTAAAACCTGTTTGCAAATCCTATAATATTCAGGTGTACTGTAGTGTGTTGTGTTGTGTGTGGTGTGTGTGTGTCTGTGTGTGTGTGTGTGTGGCGAATGCGTGCAAATGGCTAAGGTTGTTTCGTTGGTTTCGGTTGTAAACCACTACAGGTTTGCCTATAAATTTAGTTACAATTTGTTAAAACTGGTGTAAAATCTACAATATCCTATATACTGTTAGTGTGTGTGTGTGTCGTGGAGTGTGTGCATGTATGTGTGTATGTGTGTTTGTGTGATAGTGCAAATGGCTTCGTCTTAATGTAGTTGGTTCGCTGGTTGTCGTTGTAATCCACTGCTCGTTTACTCTGTTGTGTGTGTGTGTGGTGTTGATTTGCAAATTGTGAAGGTTGTATTCGTTGGTAGCAATGTCGTGGTAACCACTGCTCGTGGTACGATTTTATTTACAATTGTTAAAACTTGAGTGTAATCTACAATATTCCTGTATATTGTAGTGAGTGTGTGTGTTATGTGTTATGTGGTGTGTGTTGTGTGTGTGTGTATGTGTGTGTGTGATGGTGCAAAATTGTGAAGGTTGTATTCGTTGGTTGTCGGTGTAAACCACTGCTCGTGGTGGTACAATTTACTTACAATTTCTTAAAACTTGAGGTGTAAATCTACAATATTCCTGTGATAGTAGTGTGTAGTGCGTATGTGTGTATGTGTGTGTGTTGTGTGTGTGGTGTGTGTGTGTATGTGTGTGTTTGATGGTGCAAATTGTGAAGTTGTATTCGTTGGTTGTCGGTGGTACCACTGCTCGTTGGTACAATTTACTTACAATTTCTTAAAACTTGATGTAAATCTACAATATCCTGTATATTGTAGTTGTGTGTGGGTATGTGTGTATGTGTGTGTGTGATGGTGCAAATTGGAAGGTGTATTCGTTGGTTGTCGTGTAAAACCACTGCTCGTTGGTACAATTTGGTTCCAATTGAATAAGTTTGACGCATTTGTTAAAACCTATTTGTAAATACACAATATTCCAATATATTGTAGTGTGTGTGTTCTGAGTGTGTGTGTCCGGTGTTGTGATGATGCAAATGGTATGGTTGTCTTCGCTGGGTTGTCGGTTGTAAACCACTGCTTATTGCTACAATCTAGTTACAATTGTTGGATATTGTACAACGGAATAGGAATTATCCGGTTAGATTAAACAAAAGCAAAAGAAAAGACGACAAAAATGACAAAGATTTTTTCCCGGTAAAGCGAACAAAAAGAAGATGGGTAACAATAAGTTCGGAATATTATCAGATCGGAGGGATAGAGATACGTAGCGTATCGTCATACAAAAAACCAAAGGGCAGACCAGTTACAGGGTCAGTTAGAGTCAGGAGGAGACGGCGACGGAGTGCGACGCTCGCGTCGCGCACCATTGCTGTCAGCGGCAGTGAGGTCGTTCCACCCCACTTGCCTCAATCCCAGCGTGGTAGTAGTCATGTGTTTAACACTTTGTCATTCCTATTGTCACGCTCGCCACCCACCACGTTACAGCCGAGAAGAAGAAATAAAGTCAAACCCTCTCTATACTCATGTGATGTTGATTTCATTAAGCGACCACTACATATATCGTCTAGGGTAGTGACGAACCGCTACGAGACGTACGGCCGATTTAGGCAGCGTTTGGTTTGAAGAAGCCGCTATATAACATATATAGAATTGGTGTTGATGGCCAGATATAACATGTACGATTTCAGTGCCGGGAAAAGAAGCGCTATGCAACACAAGTGTTTAAACTTTTGATGTAAATCTACAATATTCTTGTATACTGTATTTGTTGTGTTGTGTGTGTGTTGTGGTGTGTGATGGTGAAAGAGAGGAAGATGTGTTCGCGGAGAAGAAAAATAGAGCTGCAGCAACTTTAATTAAACCCCTCTTAACAGCGACGCTGGTAGCCGCTGCTAGTTAATCAATAAAGCTTAAACTTTCGAGTTTTATAATCTGATGGAGGGTATTCAGAAAAGACAATCACTAATACAATTTTCCAGAATTTAATAAATATCCAATCTAAAAAATACACGTGTGCCTCGCATCAATGGCGACTGTTTCAATCAAATGTTTGATTCTCTATTGCATTGTTTAATTTGACTTGATTTGTTCTTTTTTAATAAAAATTCTGAGCTGCGTAGAAGTTTTGCCGTAATACACAGTGCATTACCCAAAATAAACTCAATGTTTTTATATTATATGTTATGTAGTAAGCTAGGATAGCAAGTAGACACAAGTCAATGGCTCTTGGTGAAGCGGTCTACTTGCTAGCAACCATTAGACCAAGACCTGACTCTGTCATTATTATATATAATATATTATATTATATAAATATATATATATATATATAATTGAGCAATTTTTAATCATAATCACCACAACTAGACAACTCGGCAAAACACCATTGCGACATCCGGACACTGGACAGTGTTTCGACCTCCTTTGGTCTCGATCAGCAGTGCATACCACAATCTCCGGCCACTAGAGATTTGAACCAGTGACCACAGCGTTGAAAAGAGCTGTCCCAGTGCTCCGGATGTCGCAAATGTCGAGTGTTTGCCGGAAGTTTGTTGGTCTGTGATATGAATCAAATATCAATTATATATAAATTCCATCTATCAAAAAATTTATAATATCTAAAAAAAAAATTCTTTCCCTCCCAAATATTATATTATAAAATTTTATAATTTTTTATTTATTTATAATTTATATATATATATATATAATATTATATATTCCTTTATATAAAATACCTGAGTCTCGATAGTGGTAGTGTATACAACATTTAATATACGCACATATTAACCAATAACGAAATGAGAAGACAACCCAAGGCCAGATAGAGGAGAAATCAGCCTGTTTAAGAAGCAGTTCTCCCCTTGTCTGAGGTATTGGGTAAATCTGCTGCGTCAGTAGACCGAATTTTGTCACGGGTACGACAGAACCCAAAGCAGAACCCTCTTTTTGGGACCGAAGCTACGAACATAGTGCGACGTGCTTGTCACTCTTCCCATGCAGACCACTATATGTGCATGCCCAGACATGATACATGATTTACGATACAGATAAAGTTGGTTTCCACCATTTTGTTCATTAACACTTATCACGTATTTTGGACACTTGTGACATTATATAGCGGGTAACTTCGTTTCCTTAATTCTATAATAAAAGCTGTATATAATGATAACTTAACGCGTTTGTGTTCCCAACTGATTAGTCAGCATTGGGTACTTATCCTTTGTTATCTAACTTTCTTTTTAAAGGGTTCAAAAATTCAAGGTAGAGGTAATATTTAAAATCCTTGCAAGTCTCTTTCCATCGAAACGAAATACAATTCCTTTCCGTAACGAACACGCACTCTCCACTACAAAATAGAAGTCGTCAGATTTCACTTGCCGTCCAAAACGACTTTCTTCCTCACTCGCCACCGTCAGCGACAAATCCGTCTTTATTTCTGCTCTTCGCTGCACTTATGCAATTCCGATATACTTTATTTGGTCTCTTACTAACAACAACCTCATCTACGAGGAGGTAGCGAGTTTTCGAGTATCCGTAGCCCTTCGCCGCACTCCTCCCCTTCGTTACAGGCCCAAAAATATCTTGACGCGCTTTGTTTGTGGGGGGGGCTGGGCATACCGCTATTCATTAGAGCTGCGTTCAGTCTCGTCACAAATCTAATGCTTTATAGAAACCAGAGTAACACTCTGTTGAAACTCTTACTAAGCCCAGAAAAAGATGGCCGCCGAACGAAACGAACATAGTAAGAACTCCCCACCCCCACTTCCTTCCCGATTATAATACCCGACATGCAAAGGGGTATATAACACATATTTTTATTTACCAAATAAAGTTACTAATAAAGAAGCTAATCGTTATAAAATAAGTTCGTTGAAAATAATTTTGAAAATTTCATTAAGATTAGGACAATTCCCTGATTTTAGTAATTGTTTCAAAATTTAAGAAATAAAAAAAAATATTAAATAATTATCTCCTTGGTAAGGCATTGTGCATCCCATATATATATATATATAATATATTATATATAAATATAATATAAACAAGCGTTCGTCTATAAAAGATAAAGACCGTTCCAACGACATTGCGTGGTATCAACTATATTAATCGAAAACTCGATTAATTGCAACGATGTAACCCTGACGATTCAGACGATGAAACTCAAGTAGGTATTACTTTTATACATTTTACAAATAATTTTGCTTACATTTATTGGCACTTTGTATTTTTTTTTCTCAGGTCTTAACCCCTGGATACTGATGCGCTTCCAACCGATACTTCCCGTACCCACCGCGGTAAAGCCACTACATCATACATTAACCGGTATATATATATATATATATAAGTATATTTGGCAGCATTCTTTCTTTATAAAATTTTTGTTAAACTTTACTGACGATTCATGTCGACGAGTCTTTTGTTCGACCCTTTCTAATTTTCTGGTCAATTTTTTAATGTCAGGGCTGGAATTGGTTGTGCAATCCATTCAAAAGGTATCTTCACGAGCGCTTTCAACAAGTTGTTTGAGCCCATCTTCAGGTGGAAATCGTCAGTAGAGTTTAACAAAACACACACACACACACACATATATATATATATATTTATATTAATATGGGACACGCGCATTTGAACAACATACGCGGCATGACAACATACGCGCAAGTACAAAAGGAAACAACACATTCACGTAAACATACAAACACGAGAATACATTATATAAAAATACCATCCATTTCAAAAAAAAAAAAATAAAAAGAAAAATTAAATGCCATAAATAGACTGTTCAGTTCCAGTATCTTTTGAAAAAAGAGAATTTATCTCGAAAATTCAAGGGAGTTAAATACAGGTTAACACACAACATTCATTGTTACCGTATTATTATTTTTCTATCAAACTGCCTAACCAAATATATACCCAATGCTTCAAGCAAATTATAAAACTTTCTGTATATATTATATAATAATATTATATATATATATATATAGTAATATTATATATATATTAGAAAGTTTTATTAGAAAAACAACAAGATGTTAACATGTTTTTCTATAAAATTTCTATATTGTCGGATCAATATCCATTTTTTACCTTTTCATATAATATATATATTATTATATTAGTATATATATAATATATAATATATTATCAGGAAGAAATTTGAAAAAACGTATATTTGATATTTATTTAGGTGATATTGGTAATATTCATCCTCACAGCCGATCTTTTATACGAAAACATAAGAAAAAAATAGTTTTATAAATATATCAGTTTGTGTTATAACAGTATATTCATTGTCTCAAATAAAACTTAACCTATTAAAACCATTTAGCAGGATGAAAGAATAAATTTACATTTTCCATAGTTCTGGTACCATCATGTCTTTATATTTATATCTAATCGCACCGCACTCTCCGATCTTTCTCCAAAACCCCCACCAACCCGCTCCCCACCCAGAAGTGTCATCCGTTTTGAATTGACGCTCAAGAGCTTGCTGGAAGACCCAATTAGTCAATGTAGCCAGACGTTACTCCGCGGAGTTCCACTCTGGTCTGACAAAACGTTCGCATCCGAACATGGAATCAGAGACAACAAATTAAAGAAACGGGAATTTTGTCAACGTAATGCCATCCGGACATGGTTGGTAGATAGACCTCGACCAAGCGCAGCTCAAATGCATCAGCGCTGTAATCAAAGCAGCGGAGAAGACGGTTTTGCTAAAATCACTACGATTAAATACGGCGTGTGATTTGTGTGCTTTCAAACATCACACACACCACATACACACACACACACACACACTGAAGGTGTACCGAAGAACACGAAACCGTGGAGGAAAATTTCTACATCTTATTACTTAATGGAGATTGTGTGTTATTTCTGTCTGTAACGAAACTACGATTACTATTCAAGTCACATTTCCCTTAGTTATTACAATCACATTCTCCGATGATTTATTTTATTTAAATTCAAATTATTAACAAATTCTTTGACATCTTAAGACGTTGACCATATCTACATTACTAACAACATGCCAATTGTATTCATATATACAAGAAAATAACGTTACAGTGTGAATGGGAAGGCTAATTTGCAATGATCTTAAAAATTTTGATTTTAATAAATATATGCTTAGTATTTATTGTATTTCTAATTTGTTTTGGTTGTATATCATAATGAATATTGAGTAAAAAATTCGGGGATAAATCTAAAAGAAATCATTGAAACAAGAAGAAAAACGGTAATTATTCTTTAAACCTTCTAGTATTCTAACTAATGTAAATTAGGAAATTTACCAATGAAAGACGGGAGTAAGGGAAAATGATGGGAAGAGTAGTTTCAAAGTTGTTCTATTTTCAATATCACTCCTCTGTTCAAAATATTTTTATCTGAATTCTTTATTCAGTTTTTGGGCTTTTCTTAATTAACATTGAATTTTATTATAATTAAAACTAAATACCTTGCACCGGAGGGTGCATATATTTGCAGTACTATTATGCTCTCTATATTTTACAGATATATTGAAGCCCTTTTGGTTAACTACTCATTGAGCTCAGTCGGTAGAGCTGATGATAAGTGTTGGCCGCTCCACTCAGAATGCCAAAACAGATCTCCTTGTCTAGCGCTAGTGATAAGGGATAGACTCCCTCGCGGATACCCGATTCTAGGGCCCGCCGACGACTTGTACTTACTTTACTTTATTCATGCTACTACTGTTACATAATTATTAGTCCCCTAATATTTGTTATGGCAATAGTGGCGATTAGTGCAGCTGATGGCCTTGAGATGGTTGACGGCGCTTGACCTCACTATCACCTTGCTTCCGGTGGACCAAATCCGTTGAGAACCCCCGGAAAGCCATAGAAGACCATGGTCCTTCTGGTTATAAGGAAAGAAGTAATCTAGTCCAGTTAGAAAGCTAGAAAGCCGAGCTGTGGGTGTTGAGAATCCCGCACGACCGTCTTGGTTTGGGATAACAATAAAAATAAGATCCAAAAGTAAATCCCGAATCCTTGTGTTTTATTACCCTAAAAAATCTAAAATTGACAAGTTCTATAAGGAGAAATCCTAAAAGAAACAGACGATCAGGAAAGTCAACCTTTAGGAGATCGGAGACGTTAGACAGAAAGAATAGATATAAAAATACAAAAGACGATCAGAAATAGCAGGGTCCAGAAGAAATAGATGTCATAGATATAGAGCCAAGAAGAAGTAAGAGGTAATGAAGGGTATACACTTTATACAGATTTAGTAGTAAAACTTATAGTAACGAAATGTTTACCATGGTAGGGTAACATTATAATAATATACTTATAATATATATATATTATATATATATATAATAACAGGTATATATGGTATAAATTACACAACTATTAATATTAATATACATACAACATGTTGGATAATATTACCGATCTAAATTATTTATAATATTAGTATATATATACCCATGTGTGTCATGGAGTAATATATATACATATATATAGTATATATATTTTAGCCGCACACCACACACCACCACAAACAAACACAAAACCACAAACAATAATATATAATCCAAAGGTTAACTACATGTAAATATGTAGTCGTTACGTATGGGGTTTTCAAAGAGTAGGTACAGAATTATATATGTTGT
>CM042173.1:1620206-1625294 GCA_023376005.1 Doryteuthis pealeii | reverse complement strand
AGAGAGAATCAATTCATGTTGATAAAAGGTATCTAACGAACCTGAAAATTTATGACAAAACTAATAATAATAATGAAATAAGTGAATCCAATACTCCATAATATCGAATTCATTCATTTATATATTTTAATGCTTCGTAATACGCCCAACTTTAAAAAAAACATTTAAATATATATATATATATATATATATATATATATATATATATATATATATAAAGGTATTACATATCTATTTATTTGATGGCAATAGAACAGTCACAACCTTAGGTTTCATACATGCAAAATCGCATGCATTCATCAGGTGACGTTGGTCCGAATACAAGGAAAATCGAAAAAATCGAAAAATTCAAAAGGTTTTTACGGGCATAAGATGTTTATGATTGGATGAAGTAATGTGCGTATGTATTTAGTGTATTTGGGGATGCGTACGTGTGTTTATGGACAGTGCAAAGGATGTGTATACAAATCGGTGGGTTCCACACACATTCACATTGATTTACTAGTGTGCAACGACTGAACAATACTGAAGTGTGAGCGTTTGTATTCGCATGCATATGTGTGCGTGGGTGTGTGTATTTTGTTGGACGGATGTTGACGTAAAAATGGGTACTGTCAACGGTTTGGGGGGGTGCGGGACGATACAATCAAGGATGTTAAATAATTCTAATATAAAGGTTTCAAATATTTTGTATACTATGGGTGGGTTGGGGTATGGGTTGTGGAAGTTGGTCAGATGTTAAGCAAATCGAGGATGGAAAAAGGTTCCAGGTATGTACGCAAATACGCACATATATATATATATATATATGCGAAACTGTTTTCAACGGTCATAATTACAACATGAACTCCCGCAATTAATTTTAATTATTCAATATCTTGATTAATTCAGTGGATTTAACCCTGAAGATCCTTATGGTGAAAGTCGAGTAGGTTATTTCTATACACACTATAATACTAAATCCACTCTACTTACGTATTGAGTACTTTATATTTGTTATAACGCTGACTTATCCGAGTAACACTTATACCGACCAAATATTGAGACCAACCCAATATTTTTACCTTTTATATATATATATATATATATATATATATATATATATATATATATATATATATATATATATATGGTTTATGTGATAGTGGACAAATTACACGTGATTTCTTGTGTTGTTTCCATGATTTTTTTAAGATCGCACGCAGTATTCTTGTCTAGCTTCCATCTAGCTTATTCTCTAGTCGTTTCGTTAAAGTCCAGGTGGTGCAGCTATACAGTAGCACTGGTACAACTACGACTTGGAAGAATCGTCGCTTTAACTTGTCAGTGAGATCTGATTTCCATATGCCTGATAGTCTGTTTATAGCAGACCATGCATTTCCTATGCGTGCATTGACATCGCTTTCTGTGGATAGTGAGACAAACAAGACATGCTGGACACTGCTGGAGAAGCAAGGACGAACTCATAAGTGACATTACAATCTTGAAAGGCATTAATGATTTGTCCGAAAGAGCCATTATTGGCAGACCAAGTACTTTCGGTTCTTATCCGAACCATTATCAAGTCCATTATTATTAAAACTGTTTAATGTTTTAACTAAATTATTGTTTTGGTTTTTGCCACCAAGGTGACACTAAGCAACAGTGACAGTTTATTTATTCAAATATTCCTTTTCAGCTTAGCAAACGTAATTTAAAAGAAAAATTGTTCTATCTATCTATTTCAGTGATTCCCAACGTGGGGCCTACGCCCCACTGGGAGGCAATTCAATAATAACAGAGGGGCAATATGAAAAATATGGTAATATCAACATTTTTTTAAATTTTACCCTATATATATATTTACCAACCACTCCGCACGAGCAGGATGCGACACAAGGTCAATTCCTTCTCCTAAACCGGTTGCCTAACCAAGGTTAAACAGCCCAGTCTGCCCTGCTATTTACCCATAGCTGGAGGGAGAGTAGGATTCATACCTTTCCCAAGGGTATTAGCGCTAAGTGAAATGCAATTCGTACGTCCAGAATTTGAACTCGGGGCGACGAGTCCATTTCCCATGACTTTAACCATTACACGACGCGCTTCCTACCCTATATGGGTAAAAATTATAAATTTCTAGGGTAAAATTGTAATTACAACCTAGCTGAGCCCAACAGCATGTGCTATCTAGTCAAGTGTTCACCCACTAATGTTATCGTGCATCTGGCACCAGCTATATGTGTGGCTTCTGACTTGTTTAATTTTGCAGTTCTTCATCTGCTATCAAGGAAGAAGATGAGTTTTAGTCAGCTGCTCAATGCTCCTACTGAAGCTAAAAAAGCAGAGGAAACTAACTACAACCAAATTAAATGTGCAAATTCAATAAAGCATGGAAGCAGTATTAAATTAAACACAAGTTTCATGTTGATATAATAATTTGTCTCTGTTTTTCGATGGTAGATATGTTATACACATTATAACATTGATTTTATTTGATTAAATTTTAAGTTAAACCCTTTAGATTTATTTGAAAGATACAATTTTTTATGTTATACTTTTTCAAAACTGATATTGTTATATCATACAAAACAATTAACGGTTGGGGGACATGAAGAAATTTGTAATTAAAAAAAAGTGGGGCATGGTACTAAAATGGTTGGGAACCACTGATTTATTTTAACCATTTTGGAATTAAAAAAAAAAAGAGTTCTATCTATCTTAAACATTTTAGAATATCATCGCTTGAGAGGCTGGAGGCGAATTCTGCTGCCCATTTAGAATTTTGAATAAAAATATATTTTATGCATGTTTTTCTCGTATTTATTATTTGTAAAAATAATGATTTAGAAATCTATACATATATAAAGGACAGTTGTGTGTATATTTATGTCCGGAAGAAAATCTATACATATATAAAGGGCAGTTGTGTGTATATTTATGTCCGGGGGAAACTTCGAAAATAAAACAACGAAAAAGTAAATATATATACGCATTAAATATCACCAGGGCTTGGTTTTTGAGCAAAAATAATTGAGATTTGATTTATATTCGTGAAGATAATTAAGAAATAAAATTTAAATGAAAACAGCATGGATTTTTTTTTTTTCATTTAATATTTTAGATAGTAGACATTAACATTTCTTTTCAGAGTAGCTGGATCAATGCAAGGTCTACTTTTTTACATAGGGATTTAAATGGGGCATCCCACGAGGATTAAACTCACGATTCAGTAATAATGGATCGGCAGACTAACTTTTAAAAATCCCCCTCTACCCAGGCGATGCCGGGTAGCCGCTGCTAGTACATTATGTTTTTCAATCACCCTGTACATCCAAAAGAACTTATAAATATTATCTGAGGGAAGATATCTTAACCCTTTGCCTACGTTTTCTCAAATGGCAGTTTCTCCCCACTAACGTTGCCACATTTCCTTTATAATTCCTCTGAATTTTTTTAGATAAGGCTTGATAATTTGTATTATTAGGATTATTCTGACTATTGTCCTCATCTTTATTGTTATCTGTACAACGTTTCGACCGATGTGCCCTACGGAATTCTTCAGCTATTTCTTACAGGACTCTGGAGCCTTCTCGAACTCGGGAACCTTCTTTTCGAACTTGCGAACCTTCTTGTCGTAATTGGGAGCCATCACGAAACTTTGAACCCAACCCTTTGTTCAATCCACGGGGTATCCTGTTCTCATTACGCTAACAATAGCTGGATACAACTGTTAAACTGTGTTGATTATTATTCTATGTTACTGCTGCCCTTGACCAGGACTGAACCTCAAACCTAGAGATAACTGTCATTTAGATCTGTATTTAATCAACGCCTATATCCACTACGCTATGTGACCAATTGGACATTTCCTTTATTACATCAGTTTTGAAAGTATTGCTGGTACACATAGTGGGCCAATACTGTACCATGCCTCTGTGGTATAATGTAATATAATACATATATGTACTACTACTTGACAAAGCACTAATACTCGTGGGAAAGGTATGTGTCCACATACTCTCTCTCCAACTACGGGTAAATAGTAGGGTAAACTTGGCTCATTAATTCTTCCAAGCTGTTGTCGTGTCAGTGCTGCTGTACGGCTGTCCCACTTGCACCCTAACGAAGCGCCTAGAGAATAAACTAGATGGGAGTTGCACAAGAATGCTGCGTGGAAACAACACCCCACGAGAAAATAGCTGTACGGCCACCTGCCCCATATCACCCAAACCATCCGAGTAAGAATGACAAGACACGCAGGACACTGCTAGAGAAGCAAGGGCGAACGCATAAGCGACGTCCTCCTGTGGAAGCCAGCACATGGGCACGCCAGTGTGGGCCGACCAGCAAAGACGTACATCGACCAGCTCTGTGCGTAGAGGAACAATAAGTGATAGGTGCGACTGGAGATAGATTGTCAGGGATATCCGCGACATCATGATGAGATAACCAGTCTAGGAGAAGGATAGCCCTGAATCTAAACCTGTTAAGCACCGCCTAAAAAATTGACCTTGTGTCGCATCCTGATGATACTGATACATATTAGAGTTGGCTTAGTATAATGTCGTATTTCAGCTCGTTATCCATAACCCTATCGTTAAATGACAATATATATATTTACCAACCCCTCCGCACGAGCAGGATACGACACAAGGTCAATTTCTTAAGCGGAGTTCAACAGGTTTGAATTCAGAGTTTTCCTTCCCCTAGACTGGTTGCCTAACCAAGGTTAAATAGCCCAGTCCGCCCTACTATTTACCCATAGCTAGAGGGAGAGTAGGATTCATAACTTTCCCAAGGGTATTAGCGCTAAGTAAAAATGCAATTACCACATCCAGGATTTGAACCCGGAGCGACGAGTCCATTTCCCATGACTTTAACCATTACACCACGCGCTTCCTTGTCCGCGTTAAATGACAATATAAGAATTGGCAGTTGGCAGTTGAAGGCTGAGGAGATTTTTTTGTCTGCATCTATGTTTCTATTGAGTAAGGCTTCCAACTGTATTTATTCAATTTGGACTCAGAAAATTACTTCCTTTATTTAATTATCGGCAAAGAATTATTCTGCCGTAATTTCTAATTAGATAAACTGAAACACAGCAAAGAT
>CM042173.1:1602706-1617706 GCA_023376005.1 Doryteuthis pealeii | reverse complement strand
GAAGAGATGATAGTCTGAATACATTGTCTTTTCATTAAATATCCGGACCAAATTCAATATTCTCTTCACTGTTGGAATTTTGGTATATACATATTTACCAACCCCTCCGAACGAGCAGGATGTGACACAAGGTCAATTTCTTAAGCGGAGTTTAACAGGTTTGAATTCAGAGTTTTCCTTCTCCTAGACCGGTTGCCTAACCATGGTTAAAGAGGCCAGTCTGCCCTACTATTTACCCATAGCTGGAAGGAGAGTAGAATTCATACCTTTCCCAAAGGTATTAGCGCTAAGTGAAATGCAGTTACCACATCCAGGATTTGAACTCGGGGCGACGAGTCCATTTCCTATGACTTTATCCATTACACCATGCGCTTCCTACGGAATTTTGGTATATAAGGCGTGTGGTAAATGCCTACTTGTACTTATAGACTCGCCGAATAACATGTGACCAGCATGTTGTCCAATCACTGGCAGTGCTCTGCTGCTGTTGTTGTTATTTATACTGGCTGATTCTAATCTTAGCTCATTACTACTTGGATCTTCTTGGGCGACGGACCTAAAGGATTCTATACCATAGGACTTATTGACTTACCAAAGGATTCTATATTACAGGACTTATTCACTTACCAAAGAATTCTATATCACAGGACTTATTCACTTACCAAAGGATTCTATAACTCGAGACTTACTTACTTATTTATTTTAAGTTCTTTACAACTGGCCAAGGATGGCGGCCAGATACTTAACAGTCACCTCTGCACTTATTCTGGAAATCGTTTAAAGTATAAAAGTTAGTCAAAGGAAATGGTTTTGTTAAAATGGGAAAATCAAAATATTGTATAAATTCTGATTTTACTTATTGTGTTTATAGATAGAAGCAAAGGTCCTGTAGCCACTAAGGTATTATGTTATCATTATGTAAAAATTATATCGTTAGTTAAAGGAAATGGTTTTGTTAAAATGGGAAAATCAAAAATATTGTATAAATTCTGATTTCACTTATTGTGTTTATAGATAGAAGCAAAGGTCACTGTAGCCACTAAGGTATTATGTTATTATTATGTAAAAGTTATTTTGTTAGTTAAATGAAATGGTTTTGTTAAAATGGGAAAATCAAAATATTGTATAACTTCTTATTTTACTTATTGTGTTTATAGATAGAAGCAAAGGTCACTGTAGTCCCTAAGGTATTATGTTATTATTATGTAAAAGATGTTGTTAGTCAAAGGAAATGGTTTTGTTAAAATGGGAAAATCAAAATATTGTATAACTTCTTATTTTACTTATTGTGTTTATATATAGAAGCAAAGGTCAATGTAGTCCCTAAGGTATTTTGTTATTATTTTGTAAGATTTATTTTGTTAGTTAAAGGAAATGGTTTTGTTAAAATGGGAAAATCAAAATATTGTATAACTTCATTTTACTTATTGTGTTTATAGATAGAAGCAACGGTCACTGTAGCCATTAAGATATTATGTTATTATTATGTAAAAGTTATTTTGTTAGTTAAATGAAATAGTTTTGTTAAAATGGGAAAATCAAAATATTGTATAAATTCTGATTAAAGGTTAAGTATGGGCCAAAGTGGAGTGTTGCAAAGTTTTTTTCATGGGAAGTCTTTTGGATGAGTCAGCACAACACCGCATGCTAATTTGTTACTGGTCACGTGGCGAAGTGAGGAAGGGTGGTAGTGAGAGGTGAGAATGTACGGTCAGTTAGGAACAAAACCGTGGCTGGGTCAGACGTAAGTCTGTCACCCCAGGCATCTTAACTTTAAGATTAAAATAGAATAACTCATGAGCAGAAAATAAGTAAGCCTTGTATTATTGCTAAAAAACTATAAATGGCACAAAGCAAGATATCCTCCAGCATTCCCAAGTTGGTTCCAGACTCAAAACATCAACGAATGCCAGCCCACTCAACATCAGCCCAACAACCAGATTTCATCATGTTGAAGTAAGACAGGATTGAAATAAGTATTGCGCCATTATTACTATTGACACATCATCACTCTCTTCCAAATGAGAGCCGCTACGCAACATACGGACCTATTCTACAAGGGAGACGCAAAAATCATTGAATTGACACACTTATTCACCTTGTTTTATTTTGTTATTTGTTTGTTTGTTTGTTTGTTTGTTTGTCTTAGGGGTGAATAAACTGAATATTGATAAGATTCAAAACATTTTTAGTTAATAACTGAACATTCTGGCTTCGTAAAATACATCTTAAAAACTAGATAAAATTATTCAAGCTTCTAAATTCCAGATAAACTGCTTAACTTGAGAATCGCTATCCGGCGGTCTTGGATACCGATACGCGCAATAACGTACATATATCAATATATATATATATATATATGTGTGTGTGTGTGTGTGTGTGTGTATGTGTGTGTGTGCGTGTGTGCATCAGTGTATATGTGTCTATATATATATATATATATATATATATATATATATATATATGTGTGTGTGTGTGTGTGTGCGTCAGTGTATATGTGTCTATATATATGTATATATATATATATATATATATATATATGTGTGTGTGTGTGTGTGCGGGGGGTGCGTGTGTCTGTGTCAGTGTCTGTGCCTGTTTGTCTCTCTCTCTCTATATATATATATAGATAGATAGATAGATAGATAGATAGATGCACTCACACATACAAACAAGGTGTGTCAAAAACGTATCGAGAAAATAGGTGTATACAATTAAAGAATAGATAATATTAAAGAAATATTCCTGTTTGTCGTATAACTTTTTAAATCATATATATATATATTGTTGTGTGTGTGTGTGTGTGTGTGTGTGTGTGTGTGTGTGTGTGTGTGTGATATATATGTATATATATATATATGATTAAAAAAGTAATAATACAAACAGGAATATTCCTTTAATATTATCTATTCTTTAATTGTATACAACAATTTTCTCGATACGTTTTTGACACACCTTGTAAGTATGTATGAGTGCATCTATCTATCTATCTATCTATATATATATATATATATATATATATATAGATATATATATATTCATATTCAGACATATTCATGCACACACTAGAAACAAAATTACTCAAAGACTACCCTCTAACCCCAACCTATTACTATAGATATATAGATGATAGATGATATATTTCTTATATGGACACTTAGCCTCAACAGCCTCCTAGATTTCCACACACTCTTTAACAGCTACCACCAATCCATCAAATTCTCGATAGAACACTCCACCAACTCGATCCCTTTCCAAGATATAACCACAAAATTAAGAAAGAATACCATAAACACCACTCTCTACACCAAACCCACTGATAACCACACATTTCTAAACTATAACAGCAACCACCCCATAAAACTAAAAAATCGATAATATATAGTGCATGCATAAGACTAAGACGCATATGTTGTATGACCACAAGATAATATAACAGCTGACATCACAACTAGCAAGAAAAAATCCCTAAATAGTGATTACCCCATAAATTAAATAAAAAAGCATTCAACAAGCAATCATCTCTAAATAGACAGGAAACTACATAAAAATAATAAACCACAACAACAAATGACCGAATCCCTATGGTATTTCACCACGTGTCGACACATGCACAAACTAACTAAGCTACCACCGAACAATATAAAACCTACACACCGACAACAAGTAGCCCATCTTCAAACCCCGCCTCAACACAAAAAAACAACACCTAACCTACATCAATCCTCACTGCATCCAGAAAACATTTACATTAACCGGACAGAAAGGTAAAAAAACTGCAAACAAGCCTCGATGCCAAATTTGCAGCCTACACACGGAAAGCCGAAATAAAAAAATACTCCACACGAACATAACAATCCATCCGTCACACCTAACATGCGATAGCGCTAACATCATATATTACATATACTGCACACAATGCGCAAATTGCGGAATATGTGGGAGAAACATCAAATCTTTTAGACTAGAATAAATAACCACAAATCCACAATAAAAACTCAAATCCCCCCATAGTACGATAGCACTTCACTTTAAACACCCTACCACACAACCTTACACACCTCAAATGTATTTTAATAGAACACGCATTTCCAACAACGCAATCTTGAAAACAAGCAAGAAACTAAATGGATTCTAAAATTACAAACACCGTGAGGGGACTGACGCTGACCTCGGAATACTCCGTTATTATATTTTTTTACAAACGCTGCCGCTGTCAATACAAGAGACAAAGGTCCGTTGAAACAGACAAACAGTCAATTTGAAAGGTATCTAATGAACCCGAAAATTTATGATAAAAAATAATAATAAAAAAAATAAGTGAATCCAATACTCCATAACATCGAGTTCATTCATTTATTTAGATGCTTCGTAATAACGGCCAACTTTAAAAAAACATATATATATAATATATAATATATATATATATAATATATAAAGATCACCTAATGAGTCAGATTAACCTACTAAAAGTTCGCTAAGTGCTCTCAGGGCTAAGATCCGATCATAAGGTTAATCTTATATATTTGCTCTAATAGGATTGAGCACTTTTTACTTATTAGCTTTACTTTCCTGCGGTTTTTGTGTAATATATATATATATATATATATATATATAATATATAATATATATATATATAATAATATTATTATAAAATATATATATATATTGTTTTTGTTTTGGCCAAATATTTGTACCATGTAAGAAGATCCAGCACACTACCAACAGAAGAAAGTGCATGTATAAATGAAGGATATCACAGTATTTTTAAACAGGGCGGTTGTCTTATGAAGGTGGCTAACATTGAGCCTGGAAACCGATGGTAACAATAAGCACCTAAATGTATTGTACACTATAATAATAAAATAAATACAGCTCTTACACACGTAATCCAGCACTTTATTTCAATTCTCCAATACTAACAAGGACTACCAATATACTATATAATATATATATATATATATATATATATAAATGATGCGTATAAACTTATATTCTTGTGAACGTTGCTTTTGGATATCATGCATAAAGCAGGTAACAAATGGCACCTTAAATGTATTGTACCACATATATTATATACAAATATACTATATATATATATAATAATATATATTGTTTGTTGATGTAAATCCAACAGTTTAAAAAAAAAGAAGTCAAGTCGAGAGTAGGTAAATAAGACAATGTATTTACAAATAATTGGTACAGGAACGGCTAAGACTGCACCGTTAAACAGGTAACAGCTACAAACCTTTTCACTCGGTATGTCTCACTATTAATATAATGAGGAACACGGTGTAATATTCTCCAACTGTAGAACGGACTGGTACAACTATAATATATATAATCTATATAACTATATATATATATAATATAGCATAAATTCATATAACTCCCTATATGAACATACCATAAAATAAAACACAACCTAAATCATACCCTATATATTGAATAAATATTTGGAAAAAACAAACACATGATGTAAATTCCGCTAGCAAGTATCGACCATTCCTCCTCGTCTTTCACCCACTTAATATTGAAAAGTGGTTCTTCATCAAGAGGCGAGTGTGGTAGTGAGAACGGTGACAAGTGAACCGTATTGAGACGATAAGTGTCAGATGAACGATCAATATTATACCTGAAATTTTTTTTATTTTATTTATATTAACAATTATTCTTTTTTAATTATAGAAATGACGGAATTCTGTTATGGAACATAAAATAAATACCAATTTTATATATTTTTTTATTAAATCAGAAGCATTATAGGTCCACAAAGGAACTCAAAAGAGTTATGATGTAAATGTGTTATAAAATATGCTAAAGAAGTATAAAAATCCCAACTGTAACGACCACGAAATATTTACCGGATAAAGAATGTAGAAATCCCACCTGGCATTTGTAATTTTACAAAGACACTTATAAAGAAAAATACTTATATAGCCTATATAATATATATTAACTATCATATATACTACTATATATATACCCTATATATAGTAGAGAGAGAGAGAGAGACAATAATGAAAATATGAAAAACTCTTTTCATATACTACTAGCAATACTATGCACCCTCGGGTGCAAAGTTTTAAGTTTTAATATAGAAAAATATCATGTTTTAAATTAAGAAGGCTAATGAGACTGAATAAGAATTTCAGATAAAAATATTTGGAACAGAGGGGGTACTGCTTGAAAAATAGAACAACTTTGAAAAACTAACTCTTCCATCATTTTCTGTTATTTCCCGTCTTCAATTGGTAAAATTTTCCTAATAAAACTGTTTTAGTTAAATAGGAAGTAAAAAAATGATAATTACAGTTATTTCTTCTTGTTAGGGATTTCTTTTTAAGATTTATTGAAGAGATTTTTGGCTATATTCATAAGATAAAACCAAACAATTAGAAATCAATAATATAAGCATATATTTATTAAAAATCAAATTCTTAAGCAATCAACTATGCAAATCTAGCCTTCCCATTCATACTGTAAACTCTATTAGTTGTTGTACTACTATAATACAGTTGCATGTTTATTAGTAATGTAGATAATGGTCGACAGTGTAAGTAATGTAGAACAATTTCTATTAATAATTGAGGTTTAAATATAAATAAAATTCATGGAGCAAAATGATGTAAATAAACAAAGGGAATTGTGATTCGAATAGTAATATAGTTTCGGTTACAGAACAGACAAACACACAATCTACATTTAATAAACAAGATATATATATATATATATATATATATCTATATATATAGAGAGAGGAGAGAGAAGAGAGAGAGAGAGAGACGAGAAGAGAAAGAGAGAGAGAGAGAGAATATGAAAAAAAATTCAATATATATATATATATATATATATATATATATAGAGAGAGAGAGAGAGAAGAGGATAGATAGATAGATAGATAGAATTAGATAGATAGACTCTAATGATCTTCAAAGTAATAATGTCCGCTCAAATGTAAATGGGCTGATAAGAACGGCTGATGTTGCTTCTAAATCATTCATCTTTCGCCATTCTTGTCCATTAGCATTTCACGCAATAATAAAGGTACAGTCGATGTGATAGAATGGTATTTTTCAAGCGCAACACAAAAGGAGAGTTCAATAAATCGGAATGTCGAAGATAAAGAGATAAACAGACGACACGACGCCATAATGACAAATGAACGCCGGACTAACGGGAACTCTCGTGACGCTGTAACAATTAAGGATATTTTGGCGCGAACATTATACAAAAGGCCTTTCGTGATTAAAAGATATCCCTCATTACTTTATGGCTCAGATAGATAAGTAGATCACATAAGATCCATTAAAGGAACTCATTAGAAAATTATATATACTAGCAAATATATGCACCCTCCGGGTGCAAGTATTTAAGTTTTAATGTAATGAGAATATCGTATTAAATTAGAAAGTCTAATAAAGAAGGCGATAAAAGATATGTAACAGAGTGGGGGTATAATAAGAAAAATAGAAAATGAACCATTACTCTTCCATTACTCGTCTTTTCATTGCTGAATTTTATTATTTAACTATTAGTTAAAATTAGGAAATAAGAATAAAATGACAGTTATTTTTTTCTTTTTAAATGGATTTTAATTTAAGATTCAATTGAGAGATTTTTTGCTTATAATTCATTAAAAATAAAACCAAACAATTAGAAATCAATACATACTAGCAATATTTAATTAAAATGCACATTTTAAGTTTCAATATCGCCAAAACTTTAGCCTTTGCCATTCACCAACTGTAAACCGCTCATTTTTGTATCTAATAAATCAATTGGGCATGTATTAGTATCGATATTCGATCTTCGTTTTTCATTGGTCACAGAACTTACTCTATCTCCCCATTACTCAAAGGATTAGTAAGTAGCAATATTTTAATTAATAATTGTGATAAGGTTTAAAATATAAATAAAATAAAATCATTAATAGGATTAAATGTGAATTAGTTAAAATTAATAACATGACGGGTAAACTTAGTGATTAGACTTGAGATAGTAATATAGTTTCTGGAGTACAGCTAATCTAGCGGGGAAAGATGACGATCATTCGATAATAGCTTTTTTCATATATTTCTATTGAAAGTCAAAACACGCATATGTCATATATACTTGTTTAATATAGTATATAATTAAATTTATATAATCTATTGATCATTATATATTAATTGGAGCTCTTACTTTTTATAAGGGCACTCTTAATTACACACACATCGATATCAGTGAACCATGCGGAACTAGTTCATTATGGATAAAATAATAAGTACTTATAAGTACTATTCACATTGCAATTTACTCACTAGTTCAATGCCCTTGAATTGTTTATTTTTAGCAGTTGATTATTATACAGGAGCTTTGGGACAGACAATCCATAATCTCCCTATTTTGATTATGTCGGCGCAGATCATTATGTACAAGTGGGTTCCAGTCATCCATTCATATCTGTCATCACGTGATCAAATATGACAAGAAGTATGGTCTACAGAATTTTTAGGAGAGTGTAGTATAAGATCGTAATAGTGTGTTTTAGAAACATATTTACGCATGGGGGGTCAATCGAGAGTTTCGTGTAGATAATTATTAAACAGTACATAAATAATGGTGAAAATCTCGTAATAATGCGCTAGTGTAAAAAATCAATATCCGCATTTTACATAATATCTAAAAACATTCCGCGAATATATGATTTTGAGGCGATAATATTAATTTTATAGCGTTAATAAATATATTATATATATCTAGTATACATTATCATATAAAAACATTTACCTTATAATGGAGAATCTGCGCGGGTGTATGTGATATAATTTAGTACTTGTTAACATAGACAACTAATCTCTACCTTGACCTAGTGGGTGGGAGTTAAAAATTCATGTCACGCTCAGTGAGTTCTAGTTACCCTTTAGTACTCTTATACGAGCGCCTTACAGTAAAATCATTCTTCCAATTTATATTTTAAAGTGTAATTAAATATATACCAACTCTCTCGATGAATATATATACTTATAAATAAAATAATGTATTGATAATTATAACATAAACTAAATAACTAAATACTCATGAGATTAACTACTATATCTACACATTAACACCAGATCAACATGGTACATCTCTGTATTTTTAATAACTTTAGCATTTTAAAAAAAACACAAATTAAGAGGGACCGGGTGTCTTAAACTGTATGTAGTGTTCAAGAGTAAATGTTGAAGTGCTACTTAATTTTTCGCCATTGAGTTATTAATGAAACAAGATTATAGGTGGCGTGAGATGTAGTTACTCTGATAATAAACATGAGAGCCTGTATAGGATATTTATTTGTATATCTAAACACATATAAGCTTGGAATTATTGCTCGTTAAATGACATCCATTATTGATAGATATAAAATGTCAAATAATCTTCTTTTATTGCAAATTTGACATCTATTCTAGATATGTATATTAAACTAGCCGTCATATAACAATTATACGTAGAAAGGTAGGAATTGTGATATTCATCTTCATTCTCTTTAATTGTCAATAGATATTAAGATTTATAAGAATCTTTAACTAAATAATAATTTATAAGATAAATAATTTACAAGAATATAAATAGGCGCAGAAGATGAGAATAGGCAGAAAAGTGATTTAGGCTCATTGTGAAAATTTAATATCAAGATGAGTATTACCATTTTTATGTTTTCATATTTCCTAAAATTAATAAGCCGAAGTTTTCTATAATTATAGGTGAAAAATCTTTCATATATTGTAATTATTTTCAACTATATTTATGGTTTATGGCTTATTGGGTTTTTAACGACAGCTCCAGCTACATGTCTTCAAAATCTCAATAATCGTTTTTTCTCGTTATTACTATTATATTTAAAGTGATATTTCATTAAGCCTTTCTATTTAAATATATAATTTTTATTATATTTATAATAAAGACTCGTAGAAGATTATAGTTCATTTCCTTCTTAGTCATCTGTCACACAGGAATGGGAGTTGCATTATATCACTTATACCGTAAAACATCAGCTAATGTATCCGTTAGGTAAAATTTAAATAATAATTTATTTAATATAATGGCAAAACATATGTTATATAAACAAGAACATACCTTATAGCGTGGTGAGAAAAAAAATCATAAAAGTTAACCCAGGAGGTTAAAGTTGGTATTGTGTTATAAAATACTTATGATATATATAATAAATAAATACCCCATTTGTTAGAGACAGCCGTTTCGACACCGGTGGAAAATATTTAAATTGTAATAATTATTAGATGGAAATAAAAAAGAAAAGATCTAATTAGATAAAGGAGGTCTGTATCTTCTTTAATATCTATTGCTAAATAATAGAATATATTTATGGTAATCCTTATAGATATTAGCAAATTTTGCCCCCCATTGATTAAGATATTCTGTTGGTAGGCCACAAAAAGTCCATAAAAGGAAGGGAACATTTGTTTGATCAGTTAGAGACAGTATAGTAGGGGGAATCAGGATAAGATTCATGTATGTACCTAATCGGACCAGGGACCAACGGGTATATAAGATCCTATGTTGTGGTTAAAAGGGTCATGTTGAGGTGTAGAAGAAGAAGGAGATGAAGGAGGAGAGAGAGGGTGGAGGTGGTTAATAATCATAGTACGGATTTATTATATAAGCCCTATGACGATGTGGAGTACTAATATAGTATTTACATGACAAACCCGCCATAGGAAAACATATACTAGAGGTCTAATAATACAGCTAAAAAGATATGCAGCAGAAGAGAGGATGTAGGGAGACGCAACAGAGCACGAGGAGAGAGTAAGGAGAAGAGAGGTGGTTGGTAGTGTGTGTCGGTGTGTTATAGATATATAGGATATACAGACGGGATTCCTAAGGGACCTTACCATTAGTTGAAATAAATATGAGGGAAGAAAGCTAGTGAATCATTTAGTATCCTTTCACATAATCAACTTATAACTATAATGGTTCTGCTAATTGACTCTCTACGCCGGAAATTCTGGGTCGCTATAGCCGCTGAATAGAGTCACTGGTATAGTGATAAATATATATATAAGTAGGTGGGTGACTACCATGCTTCATTAAAGTTATTTAATTCTATTATATATATAATGTAATATATTCACTACTAATATAATTATATTAAAGTAGTATAGTAGTAAAGTATAATAATAATAGTTTAAATATATATATATATATATCTTGAGGGGGGGACACGGTTTTCTAAGTTTGGTCGGGTAGAACAATTTTAAATATATACCTAAAATTCCAAAAGGGGGTGAATTTTGGCGAACGCCTGGCTGTGTCTTTTTAATTGTTGCCAATATTGTTAGAATATTTGTAAGATTGGAAATTTATGCTCCTCCAGGGTTCAAATCCTAAATATCAACAATATTTCGATGAATAATTGGGTGGAGAAAATAACAGGGAGGTGGGGTCCAAAATGGACGTTTTTTCTTAAATTTAATAAAGTTGTGCAACTACATTTCCTTCTGTCCAGTTTATGAGTCCAACTGGAGGCCCCGACAAGTGATGAATCATATAAAAAAAAATGGGATAATATTTTTTGTCAACGACTTTTAGCCCGGGACCTGGGTAAGGTGCATGTGTAGTGTTTTGTATGTGTGATTTGTGTGTATGCTGTTTCGTTGTCGTTATCACACCCGTCTCTTCTCATCTCTAACCTTCATCAGTCCTCCCTCTCACGTCTCCTCTGCCTACTCTTTATACTATATATATATACTTTTAATATATATTATACAAGTATCAACACACCCAGACACAGCCACACACACACCGCACCACGACACCATTTTATCATAATCACCTAAATCATGACTCTACTTATATAATGTTAATAAAATAGTTCATATTATTTATAAACTTAACGAAAATATTTGGGTAATAGAATAATGAGTATGGAGGTTTGTTGGGATATATATGAGAGAAGAGACTCTAGTTCACAGTGCGAAGTTGGTAAAGAATAAGACGTAAGTGTAATTGTGTCGATGTTTTTTGTTAACCTACAATTCCTGCTTACTATATTTTATTCCTTTCGTAAACTTTTTAGTGTGATTAACAATAATACTGCCGATCCATAATCTCAAGTTAAGTAATACTCTGGGAACTAGGGATAATAATATATATAGTAGAGCATCGTGAATATTTTTTTGTTTTAAAAATGAGGGGAGATGAGGTAACGATAATTTTCTAAAAATCGAGATTATTATTTTACTTATTACAAAAAAGTAATAACTTTTCAGTATAAAATATAAGATATGCATATTTAATAATAGATAATTTATATTTTATCTATAAGAATCTACAGACAAAATAACTTTGATATGTGTATAATTTCACTCATGCGTTGTGTCGTACGCAAAATAATTCTGGTACAATGAAGTATTGATTTAGTATACATATAATATCCTACCATAAACATCACCCGGGAGAAAAATTTTTGGGAAAAAAAGAAAAAGACCTTCAGTATACTCGTACCAACAATAAAGCTATAAATTCTACTAGAATTGGATACAACGTTGGCTTAGAAGAAAAATATAACAAAATTAATATAAACTAATCGTTATATATAGACCAGATACATATATTCATACCCAATCAACAGACTAAGGTATAATCCTATATTGCTAAATAAAGTAAAATAACGAATGCTCAATACCCTAAGTTAAAGAAAATAAATTTCAATTAAAATTAACGGAATTTATATATGCGACCTCAGATAAACCTATGACCTTTTAAAGTTTTCGTGTACTCATTCCTTTATTAATAATCCATCCATGTCATACTTTCACATTGAAAAGAGAGCAGATGGCGGTGGATCGAATTGAACAAAACAATTGTTCTAAAATCTATTAAAATAAACTGCATATGTAATGATATTTTTCTTTTTTAATGATGGTCATTATGTTACTACTTATCGATTTAGACAAAAGTTTGACCTTAAATAATAGATTTAATTAATTTTAATTAGTTTTTAAAAACCTAGCAGCCGACAAAAATGCTCTAGCTAGTATATATAATAACGGAATTGTTCGTTTTTTGTTCTTTGTTGGTTTGTTTGTTTTTTGTTGTTTTTTTCAATTAATTAAAAAATTGTGTATATATAAATCTAAAAATGATTTAAAATATCATCAAATAAAGGGAATATTTGATTATATTTTTATGTACATGTGTTGCATATTGTTTTGTTTTATATTGTTTTTGGGTTTGTTTTGGGTTGTTTGTTTTTTTCATTAAAGAGATAAAAGAAAATTTTCAAATTCTTGTTTTGTGGGAGGAGGGGTCGTGTGCTTTTTGTTTTTGTTTTATTTTTTATTTTTTATAACTGTCATGATTCCCTCTGATGTTTTTATTTTATAATTATTTTTTTGGTTTTATTTATTTATTTATTTATTTATTTATTTTTGGTTTTGTTTTCATCAAAAAAGATGAATGAAAATTTTCAAATTATTGTACGGTGTGATTCTCTCTTTTGTTTTTTTGTTTGCTTGTTTCTGTTTTTGCTTGTTTTTTTTTAATATTTATTATGATTCACTATTGTTTTGTTTTTTAATTTTTTTTTTTAGTTTTTTTTATTGTTTTTATGTTTGTTTTGTTTTTTGGTAGGGGCATCATCAAAAAGATCAATTTAAAAATGTTTAATTCTTATAAGCTGTATGATTCACTCTTTTGTTTTTGTTGTTTTTTTTTCTATTTTTGTTGTTGTTTATAACTATTGTGATTCTTTCTGATGTTTTTTGTTTGATTTTGTTTTGTTTTTTATTATTTTATGGGGTTTTTTTTTGTTGTTGTTGTTTTATTTTGTTTTCATTAAAAAGGTGAATGAAATATTTCAAATTCTTGTATGCGGTGTGATTCTCGCCTCTGTTTTTTTTTTTTTTTTTTTTTTTTTTTTTTTTTTGTATTTGTTTATTTTTATTGTTATTGATACCTATTGTGGTTCTTTCTGATGTTTTTTTTTATTTTGTTTTTGTTTTGTTTTGATAGTTCTAATGTTTTTTTTGTTTTTGTTTTCATTAAAAAAAATGTGGTATGCGGTATGATTCTTTTTTTGTTTTTGTTTTGTCTTTGATTGTTTTTATGTTTTTTTTTGTTTTTTATTTTGTTTTCATTAAATTTTATTTTTTTATTTATTTATTTTTGTTTTGTTTATTTGTTTATTGTTGTTGATAACTATTGTGATTCTTTCTGATGTTTTTTTTTATTTTGTTTTTGTTTTGTTTTTGATTGTTCTTATGTTGTTGTTTTTTTTTTTGTTTTTTTTTGTTTTTTTTTTTCCTTAAAAAGATGAATGAAATTTTGCAAATTGATGTGTTTCTCTCTTTTCTTTTTTTTTCTTTTTTTTTTTCTTTTTTTCTTTTTTGCTGTTGATAACTACTGTGATACTCTCTGATGTTTCTGTTGTTTTTTGTGTTGTTGTTTGTTTTTTTTCTTGTTGATTTTAGGTAGTTCTTTTTGTTTTTGTTTTCATTTTAAAATTCTTGTATGCGATATGATTTTTTTTTAGGGGGGGTGATTTTCGTTGTTGTTTGTTGTTGTTGATAACTATTCTGATTCTCTCTGATGTTTTGTCCGGCTTTTGTTTTGTTTTGGTTAGTTTTATAGTGTTTTTTTTTTTGTTTTAGTTTTTTATTAAAAAGATGAATGAAAAAATTCAAATTCTTGTAATCGGTATAATTCTCTCTTTCCTGTTTTCTTTTTCTTTCTTTTTTTCTTTTTTATTAAAATTGATATTCAAACGAAAAATGGCGCAATCTTGTCCGCTACACATCCGCTTTAGAAATCAAACATTATCGTAAACAAATCCTCGTTTTCAGTTGGACAAAATGGACGACGTGGACACAGTTTGTTTTTTTGTCTTTTTTTTGGGGGGGGGGGTCGACAGAAAACGCCATGTCGCTTATGCAATTGCTGTCCGCCATTGTATGGATCACGCTCAAACGACACGTAGCGTCTGACACACGAGATTTTATACGAGACGAGGACATG
>CM042173.1:1595206-1597706 GCA_023376005.1 Doryteuthis pealeii | reverse complement strand
GCCAACTTTTTAATGTCTAGGTGGAATTGATGGATAAGTCCACCAAAGTTCAGTTCCCGAGTACTTTCGGCACTTCGAAGCGCCATCATCAGGGGTGATGTATTCCAGTTTGTTTGTTTTTTTTGTTTTTGTTGTTGTTTTTTTTATATTAATGTGGAGGCTGGAAGGAGAAGAATTGGTGAGAAAGGTGTTATAGGCATTTTAGAATGTGTGTACTGCATTGGAAATTAATTTTGTTCAAGGACAGTTTGTATTGTTTTATGTATAAAGCCTCCACATTAATATATAAAAAAAAAATAAAAAAATAAAAACTGGAATACATCACCCCTGATGATGGCGCTTGGAAGTGCCGAAAATACTCGGGAACTGTACTTTGGCGGACTTATCCATCAATTCCACCCAGACATTAAAAAGATGGCCAGAAAATTGGAAAAGATCGAAAATAAAATTGTTAAACAGATGTGCCTTTTGTTGAATTCTACATGTATATATATATATATATATATATATATATATATATATATATATATATATATATATATTTGTAGTTCTTTCAGGTTCTATCCAACAGACGAGAACTGTCACCTGATAATATTTCATTTTCCGACGCAGACGACAAAATTTCTGTCATTCCCATTTATTTCTGCTAATCATCATTTTTCTCTTCGCACATTAAATACGGATTTACTGAGATTACTGTCATCTCTTTCAAAATCAAAATGATTAAGTGTTATTTCAATTTTTGATTTATTCCCCACTCAACAGTTCACTAAAATCTTCTTTCTGATTGCATTATAACTTGCAAATATCGTTCCAATAATCTATTAATAATGGAGATTCGGTCTCTTTTCCGCCCTGTCGGCTGGGGCGTTAGAATGCACCGACTGCACCTCTGCAGAGTGGTAAGACTCCCCCAATGGGGCCACCGTTTGACCGTGGGTGGCGACCCGTGATGCTTAAGGATAGAGCCTAGGTGGATCAGCAGTTCATGACTTGCAATACTCCACTTTGGCCCTATCTTGGGATAGACGGGCGGTCGGAGAGGCCCCCTCCGATCAATCGGCTGGTCACGTCAAGCCCTAGCACCTATATGATTTTCCCAACCCTATTGCCCTTATGGCAAGCCCCAACCCCTTTTTATCATATGGGTGCTAGAAGGCGGTGGCTGCGGGTCTACATGTCCTGGGAATGACGTTAAACTCTATCTGATGGTGAGGTTCCAGTTTTGGAGGTTTGGGGAATGTGGAACACCCCTTCATCACCATTGCTCCCTGGTCCACACTGACCCGGAGTGGTAGTACCTGTTAGGATCCCATCTATGGGTTAAATAGAAAAATGTATTTATAAAAAACTGTATTATGCATTAAGAATTGATTTATTTCAAAACATTATCGGCATTAAATGACCCACTGAGGTTGATATGCCGTAAAACAAAACAAACCGAATAAACCAAATCGGTCTCTTTTTGTCTGCAACCGAAACTATGTCGTCACTATGTCGTCACCGTAATTCTTTTTTAAATTCTATGAAAAATCAATTAAGAGTCAAATGTTCACAAAAATGTTGATACTTATTCATCTTTAGATGAATTTATTTCTAAAATAGTTTTTTTTTTTTTTTACTAAAACATATTAGGGAGAAAATATTTTTACGACCCCTTATTTCATTTTATGAAATCTGAACAAAATATATTTTACTCGTACGATTTTTAAATTTTTCTCTAAAAATAAGAGTCTGAATAATTAAATCAGAAATGTTTAGAAACATTTTGGAGATCCTTACTGTCGTAAAACAAAACAAATATCTCAGCGGAGTGGAGTAAAATGATGCCTTTTAAATAAGTAATAATTCTTTAAAATATTAAACATTTTATTTTATCAATTATCCCAGCCCCTTATGCAATATCCTTAAAATCTATTTTACAACGCCCGGAGGGTGTGTTTTTTGCTGTTGTTATTTGTTTGTTTTTTTTGTTTTTGTTTTTTGCTAGTAATAATAATAATATTTTGTTGGCTGGCTTTCTGGCTGGTTGGTTGGTTGGTTGGTTTGGTTAGTTGTTTTACGGCACATCAACGCTTTTCGGGTTATTTAATTGTGAATCAAGTCATTTTGATAAAAGTTTCTATGTTTCAAGTTTTTAATATACTTATTCTTGGTCCTCAAAACGGATGGAGCTCAATTTAGTAGCTTTACATAGGTATGCATTTATCTGTAAAAAAATCCTTTCCGTTAGTGGTTGTGCTGATAGCCAGGTTCTGACTGATGAAAAATCGGTCCAGTTTCTATTCTGACGAGAAACAGCTTACAAAGTCTAGCCGCACGCATGAGACGTGACACGTCGAAACAGGGCTGTATGTAAAGAAGTAATGAAGGGTATACAACATTATATAAATTTGGTACCGTGAAACCCCAGTACGTAACGCTACAATGTTACATGGTAGTAACCTTTGATATATATATATGTGTGTGTGTGTGTGTGTGTGTGTGTGTGTGTGTGGTG
>CM042173.1:1565206-1590206 GCA_023376005.1 Doryteuthis pealeii | reverse complement strand
AATGGTTGCATAGGCAAGAGACCGACATTCACCAAGAGCCATTGACTCTGTGTCTATGCTATCCTAGCTTATACATAAACAATAATAATAAAAACATTGAGTTATATTTTGGTATATGCACTGTTGTGATTACGGCTAAACTTCTACGCAGCTCAAATTCTTTATTAAAAAGAACAAATCAAGTCAAATTAAACAATGCAATAAGAATCAAACATTTATTGAAACAGTCGCCATTGCTGCGAGGCACACAGTGATATTTTTTAGATTAGGATTATTTATTAAATTCTGGAAAATTGTATTAGTGATTGTCTTTCTGATAACTCAGATATAAAATCGAAGTTTACTTTTATGATTAACTAGCAGCGGCTACCCAGCGTCGCCTGTGTAGAGGGGTATTATTAAAGTTAGTCTCGCAGATCTATTCTTTCTTCTCCGCGAACACATCCTTCTCTATTTCACCATCACACACACACACACACACACACACACACACTACAGTATACAAGAATATTGTAGATTTACACTCAAGTTTTAACAACTTGTGTTGCATAGCGCCTTCTTTCCCGGCACTAAATCGTACATGTTATATACTGGCATCAAATTCTATATATGTTATATAGCGGCTTCTTCAAACTCACGCTGCTAAATCGGCGTACGTATCGTAGCGGGTATCGTCACTACCCTAGACGATATATGTAGTGGTCGCTTAATGAAATCACATCACATGAGTATAGAGGAGGTTTGACTTTATTTCTTCTTCTCGGCTGTACGTGGTGGGTGGCGAGCGTGACAATAGGAATGACCAAAGGTTAACAATGACTACTACCACTGCTGGGATCTGAGGCAAAGTGGGGTGGACGAACCTCACTGCCCGCTGACAGCAATGGTGCGCGACCGCGAGCGTCGGTCACTCCGTTCGCCGTCTCCTCCTGACTCTAACTGACCCTGTAACTGGTCTGCCCTTTGGTTTTTGTATTGACGATACGCCTACGTATCTCTACCCTCCTCCGATCTGATAACTATTCCCGAACTTATTGTTACCCATCCTTCTTTTGTTCGCTTTACCGGGAAAAAATCCTTTGTCATTTTTGTCGTCTTTTCTTTGCTTTGTTTAATCTAACCGGAAATTCCTATTTCCGTTTGTACAATATCCAACAATTGTAACTAGATTGTAGCAATAAGCAGTGGTTTACAACCGACAACCAGCGAAGACAACCATAGCCATTTGCACCATCACACACACGGACAACACACACACAACACACACACTACAATAGAATATATGTATTTACAAATAGGTTTTAACAAATGCGTCAAGACCCACCGACAACCAACGAATACAACCTTCACAATTTGCACCATCAACACACAATACACACATACCCACACACACTACAATATACAGGAATATTGTAGATTTACACTCAAGTTTTAAGAAATTGTAAGTAAATTGTACCAACGAGCAGTGGTTTACCACCGACAACCAACGAATACAACCTTCACAATTTCACCATCACACACACACATACACACACACACACACACACACACACACACCACATACACACATACCACACACTACATATACAGGAATTTGTAGATTTACACTCAAGTTTTAAGAATTGTAAGTAATTGTACAACGAGCAGTGGTTTACACCGACAACCAACGAATACAACCTTCACAATTGCACCATCACACCACACATACACACACACACACACACACACTACACACATACACAACACACACTCACTACAATGCAGGAATATTGTAGATTTACACTCAAGTTTTAACAAATTGTAAGTAAATCGTACCAACGAGCAGTGGTTTACACCGACAACCAACGAAACAACCTTCACAATTGCACCATCACACACACACACACACACAACACAGAGTACCAACGAGCAGTGGATTACAACCGACAACCAGCGAACTCAACCTACATTAAGACGAAGCCATTTGCACTATCACACAAACACACATACACACACATACATGCACACACTCACACACACCAACACTACAGTATATAGGATATTGTAGATTTACACTCAGGTTTTAACAAATTGTAACTAAATTATAGCAACCTGTAGTGGTTTACAACCGACAACCAACGAACACAACCTTAGCCATTTGCACCATCGCACACACACACACACACACACACACACACACACACACACACACACAACACACTACAGTACACCTGAATATTATAGATTTGCAAACAGGTTTTAACAAATGCGTCAAGCTTAATTCAATTGCAACTCTGATTGTAGCAACAATCAGTGGTTTACAACCGACAACCAATGAACATAACCTTCGCTATTTGCACCATTACACATACGCACCCACACGCGTGCGCACACACACACATAGAAGCACACATACACTACAGAAGATTGGAATATTATAGATTTACAAACAGGCTTTAACAAATGCGTCAAGATTACTTGAATTGCAATTAGATTGTAGCAACGAGCAATGGTTTACAACCCAACACCAGCGAACACAACCTACACCAAGTCGAAATCATTTAAACAATCATACACACACACACGCACACACACACACATACATACATACATACAACATATATATACTACTGTATATTGGAATATTCTAAATTTGCAAACAGGTTTTAACAGATGCGTCCATGTTAATTCAATTGCAATTAAATTGTAGCAACGAGCAGTGGTTTACAACCGACAACCAGCGAGCACAACCTACAACAAGTCGAAATCATTTAAACAATCATACACACACACACACACACACACACACCTACATACATACATACATACACACATATATATATATACTACTGTATATGGAATATTCTAAATTTGCAAACAGGTTTTAACAAATGCGTCCATGTTAATTTAATTGCAATTAAATTGTAGCAACGAGCAGTGGTTTACAACCGACAACCAGCGAACAACAACCTACACTAAGTTGAAATTATTTAAACAATCATACACACACACACACACAACACGCCACACACCACCATACATACATACACACACACACACACATATATATATATATATATATATATATATATATATATATATATATATATATATATATATACTGTATATTGGAATATTCTAAATTTGCAAACAGGTTTTAACAAATGCACCCATGTTAATTCAATTGCAATTAAATTGTAGCAACGAACAATGGTTTACAACCGACAACCAGCGAAGACAACCTTCACTATTTTCACCATCACACACACGCTACTGAATATTGGAATATTGTAGATCGACATTGTTATTGCCAAACACTCGCTTTCCATTTGTTCTTACATCCTTATATCCATTCATTGATTTTCTTCTTCTTCTGTTTATACTAAAGCATCGCTTGTCTGATAACGTAAACATTTCGTAAAAGACTGCGCCGCTTACGGCTTTCCAAGACGCCCGAGAAAGAGGGATTGGCTGGTTTGGTTCATAACAGCTTACTAAGTCGTCAGCAGTGTCGCTTTTTTTTTTTTGCCCACCCTACCCTTACCCGCCGAATATTGACATAAGAAGATACCTCTCCCCCCCCCCACGCATCTTTTTGCGACAAACGACAAGACGAAATCGACGGTACAAATTTCAACTCGTTTTCTTCTTTTCCTTTCTTTCCTTTGAAATGATACCAGCGCAAAAGCGCGGTAAAGTTCTAAGATGTTTACATGAGATACAATACGCGCGCATGTGCACGCGCACGCGCAGTCGTTGATACAACAAACTGTGTCTGCCTCCGAGAGACTCTTCTCTCTTCGGATTACGTAATGTTCGTTACTGAGAATTTATAGTCAACAATAGTCCATAGTCCTAGAAAATCTATACCTAATTCATTCTAGTCCTACCGGCGAGGCTAGGAATACGCCGATTATATACCCTCTAAACGCGTGGTGTAATGGTTAAAGTCATGGGAAAATGGACTCGTCGCCCCGAGTTCAAATCCTGGACGTGGTAACTGCATTTCACTTAGCGCTAATACCCTTGGGAAATGTATGAATTCTACCCTCTATATACCCTCTAAAAGCGCGTGGTGCAATGGATAAAGTCATGGGAAATGGATTCGTCGCCCGAGTTCACATCTGGACGTGGTAACTGCATTTTACTTAGCGCTAATACCCTTGGGAAAGGTATGAATTCTACTCTCTCTCTCCAGCTATGGGTAAATAGTAGAGCAGACTGGACTCTTTAACCTTGGTTAGGCAACTTCTAGGAGAAGGAAAACTCTGAATTCAAACCTGTTAAACTCCGCTTAAGAAATTGAGACCTTGTGTCACATCCTGCTCGTGCGGAGGGGGTTGGTAAATTATATATATATACCCTCTCCCCCAAAAAAACGCATTTGTTTTGGATATGCCACTAAACTGGCAATTAAAAATGTTACCGAGAATTTATAGTCAACAATACTCCATCATAATCATCATCATGTCGCGCAAGCAGCACGGATATCCATGACAATCTCTCGCCAACTTTCCCTATCATTCATCGCACCTGGGAGTTCTTCCGCGCAGCAACCAGTATCCTCACATAATTGGTCAATGTAGGTACTTAGTGGGCGGTCCACATTAACATGCCCATGTGTTGGCTTCCACAGGAGAACGTCACTTATGAGCTCATCTTTGCTTCTCCAGCAGTATCCTGCATGTCTAGTCCGTCATACGCAGGTGGTTTGTGAGATGAGGGACAGGTGGCTATACAGCTGCTTCCTTGTGGGGTGCTGCTTCCACGACTTGTTCAAGACTGCATGCAGCATTCTTATGCAGGTCCCATCTAGCAGTACATAGTCCTAAAACAATCCTAATGCATTCTAGTCCTGCCGGCGGGGCTAGGAATACGCCGACATTTTCCCTCTCCCCAAAAAAACGCATTTGTCTTGGATAAGCCACTAAACTGGCAATTAAAAGGATGTGATGTTGAAATATCAGTACTTATTATAATCAAACATTTACAAATGAATCATATTTTGGCATTAAATAGCCCATAAGGTGTTATATGCTCGTTTATACGATAAACCCAAACTATGATAGTTATCATCAATCAGGTCTTGCCTCAGAAAGATCACCATGATTCTTCTTCACCACGCGCGTCCCTATTTGTCCCTATGAATCAAAACATTTACAAATTATCTATTAATACGCTTTTTCCTTAATCTTTCGATCGTTATCATCCTGCAACCACCCTCTGATTGAAAATGAGAACCGTCCAAATCGTCCCAAGATGAAATGCAAAAATGTAAATCCTTGATACTGGTGTTGCTTATCCAAACGAATCCTAGATCTTTTTATGAAGTGTCGTCACCTCGGCTAAATAATGGAACAATTCGTTTTTAATTAGAAAGAAAGAAGGAAGAAAGAAGGACATGCCACAGAAAATAGGATAAGAAAGAAAGAAAGAAAGAAGAAAAGAAAGTAGGGGAAAGATAGAGAGAGGGGATGATGATGTGGAGCAAAACCCTAATCGTTCCAATCAAACATAAATGAAAAGATGGGGAAGAAAGAAAAAAAAGCAGCAAAGAGAGAGAGTAAGGTTTTGGTGTTTTGTTTTGTTTTACTGCATATCACCTCGGTGGGTCATTTAATGCCGACAAAGTTGTGAAATAAATTCATTCTAATACATAATACAATTTGTTTTATCAACTCATGTTTTGTCTATTTAAACCCATAGATGGGACCCTAACAGGTAACTACCACTCCGGATCAATAGCGGAAACAGGAGAATGGTGATGAAGGGGTGCTCCAATATTCCCCAAGCTCCAAAACTGGAACCCACATCAGATAGAGTTTTAACGTCAATTTCCAGTGGTTGAAGGGTCTAGTATCCTGGGTGTGGCTGTAAACGCACCTTGTGAGTTCCAGATCTGGACTTTGGAGGAGTATCCATTGCTAAGAACTCCCAAGTCCACTCTGACCCGGAGTGGCAGTCCTGTTAGGGTCCCATTATTGATAAACCCCGGAGCGGCAGTACCTGTTAGGGTCCATCTATTGGAATAACCCGTGAGCGCGCAGTAAACCTGTTAGGGCCCATCTATTGGATAACCCGGAGCGGAGTACCTTAGGTCCCATCTATTGGTAACCGGAAGCGGCAGTAACCTGTTAGGGTCCCATCTATTGGATAACCCGAGCGGCAGTACCTGTTTAGGGTCCATCTATTGGATAACCCGGAGCGGCAGTACCTGTTAGGGTCCCATCTATTGGAAACCCGGAGCGGCAGTACCTGTTAGGGTCCCATCTATTGGATGAACCGGAAAACGGGCCAGTACTGTAGGGTCCCATCTATTGGATAACTAAATCTAAAAAATTTAGTTTGAAAAAATGTATTTAAAAATGAGTTTAAGAATATGATACTCAAACAAGAATAAATAAAGACAGAAAACGTATTTGGATAAGATAACCCCCAACAAGGTTTGGCATTGCATAAAATCCACCAACCCAACCTATCAAAGCAAAAAAAAATAAATAAAGTAGATAAAATAAATCAAAGATATTTTTTTGAGTTGTATTACCACATGTACGTGTATTGCTGAATTTAAGTTTTCTTAATTTCCTTTTTTTTTTAATTTCTTATTTATTTATTTTCATCAAAATATGTCGACCTTAAATGGCTTAAAAATGGCCTTTTTGGGGGCAATTTTGAGCCCTCGAATCTCCCTCAATTCTCAACAAAATCACCAATCTTTTACTATGTGATACCCTCATCGAACCTATCAGAAATCATATTAGATTGCCTTTAGTTCGCAGAAATTGGTCATTTTCCAACTCCTCAGTTGGGGTATAAAGGGCTTTATTTCACAAATAAAACTCCAAATTGAGCACTTTTTTTCTCCATCTGTAATTCAATCGCATCAGAATTCAATGAAAAAAAACAATAAAATCGGATAATCTTCCAATTTTCCAATCAAAAATACGTAGACTTAATGGCTGAAAAAATGGTCTTTTGGGGCAAATTTGAAGCCCATAAAATACCCAGAGTTGAGATATAATCCGTAAACTACAAACCAACCAACTAATTTGACAATAACAAAAAACAAAAACAAAACATAGATAAACCAAAAGAATGTTTTTTGAGTCGTAAGATCGGTAGTCTGTATTTTAATCAATTTTCTTTATATCCTATTTTTTTCTATTGTATTTAATTTATTGTTTAATTTAACTTTTAACATCCTGTTGAGAATTTTCTAAGTCATTAAGGAATTTAATCAATAAATGGCTAAAATGGCCTTTTCATTTAAAGTTACCAGTTATTTCCCATAAATCAAGACTTCTAAAATATGTTTAATATTACATTTAACAACAGTCTAACATTGGGGTGGTATTAGGGAAACAATTGACTTCCGGCCGGGCGAAATGAGGTGGTATAGGACGTTAAAAGTTAAAAAAACATCTTTGGCATAAATAACCCGAACAAGGGTTTGACATGCCATAAAATCGAACCACCAAACCAACCTATCACCATATAATACAATAGAATTAATAAGTTAAACAAGATTCTTTTTGGAGTAGTGAATCCAGGTATCTGTATTTCTAAGTTTAATTTTCTTCATATTCCTATTTTTGGCTGATAGGTTGGTGGTTGTTCGATTTATGGCATGTCAACCCTTTGTTGGGGTTATTTTTTATGCCAAAGATGTTTTGTTAACCTCTTAACGTCCTATATCCACCCTCATTCCGCCCGGCCGGAATCACATTTGTTTCCCAAACCCCAAATGATAGACTTTTGTTTATAATGTAATATTAAACATATTTTTAAAGTCCTTTGATTTAATGGGGAAATTAACTGGTAACTTTAAATGAAAGGCCATTGTTTAGCCATTTTATTTGATAATTCCTTAATGGACTTAGAAAATTCTCACAGGATGTTAATAGTTAAATAACAATAATAAATACAATAAGAAAAAAATAGGAATAAAGAAAATGTGGAATTATAAATACAGATAGCCTGGAGATTCTACGACTCAAAAAACATTCTGTTGGTTTAATCTATGTTTTGTTTTTGTTTTTTGTTTTTTGTCAATTAGTTGGGTTGTTGTAGTGTTACGGTATCTCAACTCCTGGGTTATTTATGGGGGCTCAGAATTTGCGCCCAAAGACCATTTTTCAGCCATATATAAGTCTAACGTATTTTGATGAAAAATTTTAAATGATCGATTTTATTGTTTTTTTTCTCATGAATTCATGATGCGTTGAATTTACAGATGGAGAAAAAAGTGCTCATTTTGGGGTTTTTTGTGAAATTTTAAGCCTTATAACCCCCTGAAAGAGTGGTAAAGAATGACAAATTCGTGCAGAACTAAAGTGCCAACTAATATGATTTCTGAATTAGATTCGATAGGAGTAATCACATAGTAAAGACGGATGGTTGAATTTTGTTGAGATTGAGCGGAGTACGGGGCTTCAAAATTTGCCCAAAAGGCCATTTTTAAGCCCATTAAAGTCTACATATTTTGATGAAAATTAAATTGAAATAAGAAAATTAAAAAAAAAAGGAAAATTAGAAAACTAAATTGCAATACAGATACATGTGATAATACAATCAAAAAATATCTTTGATTTATTTAATCTCATTTTTTATTTTTTTGCTGATAGGTTGGTTGTTGGATTTTATGGCAATGCCAAACCTTGGTTGGGTTATCTATGCCAAATACGTTTTCTGTTTTATTTATTGCTTGTTGATACAATATTCTTAACTCATCTTTAACATACATTCAAAACTAAATTTTTAGATTTAGTTATCAATAGATGGGACCCTAGACAGGTACTCGCCGCTCCGGGTTATCCAATAGATGGGGAAACCCTTAAACAGGTACTGCGCTCCGGGTTATCCAAATAGATGACCTAAACAGGTATCTGCGCTCCGGTTATCCAATAGATGGAACCCTCACAGGTACTGCGCTTCCGGGTTATTCCAATAGTGGACCCTAACAGGGTAACCTGCCGGGCTCCGGGTATCCAATAGATGGGACCCTAACAGGGGTACTGCCGCTCCGGGTTATCCAATAGATGGGACCCTAACAGGTACTGATCCTCTTCCGGGTTATCCAATAGATGGGACCCTAACAGGTACTGCCGCTCCGGGTTATCCAATAGATGGGACCCTAACAGGTACTGCCGACTCCGGTCGAGTGGACTTGGGAGTTTAATAGCAATGGATATACTCCCCACAAGCTCCAGATCTGGAACCTCACAAGGTGCAGTTTACAGCCACCCAGATAGCTAAGCCCCTCAACACTGGAAAATGACGTATAACTCTTATCTGATGGTGAGGTTCCAGAGTTTTGGAGGCTTGGGAATATTGGAGCACCCCTTCATCACATTGCTGCCCGTTCCGCTCTGATCCGGGTTGGTAGTAGCCGTGTTAGGGTCCCATCTATGGGTTAAATAGAAAAACATGAGTTGATAAACAAAGAGTGTATTATGTATTGAATGAATTTATTTCAACAACTTTAGTCGGCATTAAATGACCCACCGAGGTTGATATGCAGTAAAAAAAACAAAACAAACCAAAACCTTACTCTCTCTCTTGCTCTTTTTTTCTGCTTTCTCCCATCTTTTTCATTATGTTTGATTGAAACAGATTAGGTTACTGCTTCCACATGGATCATTCCCCTCTCTCTGATCTTATTCCCCCTACTTCTCTTCTTCTTTCTTTACTTTCTTTTCTTATCATAATTTAATCTGTGAGGCATTCCTTTTTTTACTTTCCTTTCTTTTCTTGCTAATAAAACGAAATGGTCCATTATTTAGCCGAGGTGACGACAGCTCATAAAAAAAGATCTAGAATTCGTTGGTAACAACACCAGAATAATCGGATTTTACATTTTGCATTTCATCTTGGACGATTTGGAACGGTTCCATTTTCAATCAGAGGGTGTGCAGGATGATAACGATCGTAAAGATTAAGGAATGCGTATTAATAGATAGATTTGTAAATGTTTGATATAGACAATAGGGACGCGTGGTGAGAAGAATCATGGTGATCTTTGCTGTAGGCAAGACCTGATGATGAACTATTCATAGGTTTGGTTTAGTTCGTATATACGCATATAAACCCTTATGGGCCTATTTAATGCCAAAACTATGATTCATTGTAAATGTTTGATTATAAATAAGTACTGATGATTCAACATCACATCCTTTTTAATTGTCAGTTTGAGTGGCTTGATCCAAGACAAATGGCGTTTTTTGGGGAGAGGGAATATATTCCGGCGTATTCCTGCCCCGCCGCGAGGACTAGAATGAATTGGATTAGATTTTTTTAGGACTATGTACTGCTAGATGGGCCTGCCTAAGGAAGCTGCAGCATCTTGAACTAAGTCGTGAGCAGCACCCCACACAGGAAGCAGCTGTATGGCACCCTGTCCCCCATCTCACAAACCACCCGAAGTAAGACGGACTAGACAGTGCAGGATACTGCTGGAGAGCAAAGATGTGAGCTCATAAGGTCGACGTGTCTTCTCTGTGGAAGCAAACACAGTGGACAAATGGAGTAAATGTTGCACTCAGAACTCCGTCTTATCACCAGCTTCTGATAGATATATGAATGGGATGACAGGGAGCAGTTTATGCTGCGCGGAAGAACTCCTCGGTGCGATGGATGATAGGGAAAGTTGGCGAGTAATTGTCATGAGTATCCGTGCTGCTTGCTGCGACATGATAATGATTATGATGGGAGTATTGAGTTGAATAATGTCTCGGTAACATTTTTTGGAATTGCCAGTTGTAGTGTGGTGTACGCGAGAGTGTAAGCCTCATCACGCGAGTACGGACAGTTGCGTTTTTGGGGGAGAGGGTGAATAGAGTGATATAGTTTAACGCACCCCTGTGCCGGCACGAAGCAGGGATGTGGACCACAAGGTCAATTGTCTTAACGGAGTTTAACAGGTTTGAATCAGAGTTTCCTTCACCTAGAAGTTGCCTAACAAGGGTTAAGAGTCCCAGTCGCTCTCTATTTACCATAGCTGGAGAGAGAGAGTAGAATCATACCTTTCCCCAAGGGTATTAGCGGCTAAGTAAATGCCTAGTTACCACGTCCAGAATGTGAACTCGCGGGGCGACGAATCCATTTCCATGACTTTAATCCATTTGTCACCACGCCTATTAGAGAGTATATAGAGGGTAGAATTATACATTTCCCAAGGGTAATTAGCGGCAAGTGAAATGCCAAGTTACCACGTCCAGAGATTTGACACTCAGGGCGACGGAGTCCCATTTCCCTGACTTTAACCATTACACACGCGTTTAGAGGGTATATAATCCGCGGTATGTCCTAGCGCTCGCTCGGTAGGACTAGAATGAATTAGGTATAGATTTTTTATAGGGACTATGGACTAATTGTTGAACTTAATTCTCCAGTACGAACAATTACGTAAATCCAGAAGAGAGAGAGAGTCCTCTCGGAGGCAGACCACAGTTTTGTGTTGTATCAAAGACTGCGCGTGAAGCGTGCAGCATGCGCGCGTATTTGTATCTCATGTAAACATCTTAGAACTAGTTATCCGCGCTTTTGCGCTGGTTATCAGAGATTGCTGTCAGTGCTAGATTGATAGGCAGCTTTGGACAGAGGAGGGTCGAATATTTACATGTCCGCGCAGCTGTCGGCAAAAAAGAAGTGCGTGGGGGGGGGAGAGGGTATTTTCTTATGTCAATATTATCGGCGGGTAAGGGTAGGGTGGGCAAAAAAAAAAAAAGCACACTGGCTGACAGACTTAGTAAGGTCTGTTATGAAGACACAAACCAGCCAATCCCTCTTTCTCGGCGTCTTGGAAAGCCGTAAGCGGTGCAGGTCTTTACGAAAATGTTTACGTTATCAGACAAGCGATGCTTTTAGTATAAATCAGAAGAAGAAGAAAATCAATGAATGGCAATAAGGATGTAGAACAAATGGAACGATGTGTTTGCAATAACATGTGATTCTACAATATTCCAATATTCAGTAGCGTGTGTGTGATGGTGAAAATAGTGAAGGTTGTGTTCGCCTGGTTGTCGTTAACCATTGTTTTCGTTGCTACAATTAAATTGCAATTGATTAACATGGGTTGGGCATTGTTAAAAAACTGTTTGCAATTAGAATATTCCAATATACAGTATATATAATATATATATATATATATATATATATATATATAATATATATAATAATATATATATAATATGTTGTGGGTGTGTGTGTGGTATGTACTGTAATTGTGTTGTGTGCGTGTGTGGTGTGTGTGGTGTGTAGAGATTGTTTAAATATTTTGCAACTTAGTGTAGTTGTGTTTCGCTGGTTGTCGGTTGTAAACCAACTGCTCGTTGGCTACAATTTAATTGCAAATGTAAATTACATGGACGCATTTGATTTAAACCGTTTGGCAAATTAGAATTCCAATATACAGTTAGTATTATAGTATATGTGTGTATGTATGTATGTATGTAGGTGTTGTGTGTGTGTGTGTGTGTGTAGTATATGATTGTTTAATGATTTCGACTTGTTGTAGGTTGTGCCCGCCTGGTTGTCGGTTGTAAACCACTGCTCGTTGCTACATTTATTGCATTGAATGTAGACATGGAAACTGCAATCTGTTAAAACCCTGTTTGCAAATTTATAGAAATATTCCAATTATACAGTAGTATTAATGTTGTGTATGTATGTTATGTATGTGTGTGTGGTGCGTGTGTGGTTGTATGATTGTTTAAAATGATTTCGACTTGGTATAGGTGTGTTCGCTGTTGTTGGTTGTAAACCCAATTGCTCGTCTGCTACAATCTAATTCAATTCAGTAATTGACGCATTCGTTAAAAGCTGTTTGTAAACTTATAATATTTCCAATCTTCTGCTAAGCTGTATGTTGTGATTCTATAGTGTGGTGTTGCGCACGCGCGTGTGGTGTGCGTTATGTGTAAGTGGTGCAAAATAGCGAAAGGGTTATGTTCATTGGTTGTCGTTGTAAACCACTTGTATTTGCTACAATCAGGAGTGCAATTGAATTAAGCTTGACGATTTGGTTTAAAACCTTTTGCAAATGCTATAATATCAGGGGTACTGTAGTGTGTGTGTGTTTGTGTTGGGTGTGTCGTTGTTGTGTGTGTGTGTGTGTGGTGCGATGGTGGCAACAATGCTAAGGTTGTGGTCGTGGTTGTCGGTTGTAAACCAACTAAAGGTTGCCCTAGTACATTTTAGTTAGCAATTTGTTAAAACCTGAGTGTTCTACAATATCCTATATACCTGTAGGTGTGTGTGTGTGTGTGAGTGTGTGCATGTTGTGTGTGTATTGTGTTTCGTGTAGATTAGGCAATATGGCTTCGTCTTAATTAAGGTGAGTCTCGCTGGTTGTTCCGGTTGTAATCCACTGCTCGTTGGTGAGCTCTGTGTGTGTGTGTGTGTGTGTGTGTGATGTGCAAATTGTGAAGGTTGTATTTCCGTTGGTTGTCGGTTGGTAACCACTGCTCGTTGGTACGATTTTTACTTACATTTCTGTTTAAAACTTTGAGTGTAAAATCTACAATATCCTGTATATTGTGAGTGAGTGTGTGTGTGGTATGTGTTTGTATGTGTGTGTGTGTGTGTGTGTGGTGTATGTGTGTTTGTGTGATGGTGCAAATTGTGGAAGGTTGTATTCGTGGTTGTCGTGGTAACCACTGCTCGTTGGTACAATTTACTTAACAATTTCTTAAAAACTGAGTGTAAATCTACAATATTCTGTATATTGGGGTTTTTTTTAGTGGTGTGGTATGTGTGATGTGGGTGTGTGTGTGTGTGTGTGGTGTGTTGTGTGTATTGTGTGTGTTGATGGGGCATAATTGTGAAGGTTGGTATTTCGTTGGTTGTCTCGGTGGTAAAACCACTGCTCGTTTGGTACAATTTTACTTCAGATTTCTTAAACTTGAGTGTAAATCTACAATATTCTGTATAATTGTAGTGTGTGTGGGTATGTTGTATGGTGCTGTGTGATGGTGCAAATTGTGAAGGTTGTATTCGTTTGGTTGTCGGTGGTAAACCACTGCTCGTTGGTACAATTTGGTTCCAATTGAATAAGTCCTTGACGCATTTGTTAAAGACCTAATTTGTAAATAACACAAAAATAATTCCAATATATGTGTAGTGTTGTGGTTTCTGTGTGTGTGTGTCCGTGTGTGTGATGGGTGCAATGGCTATGGTTGTCTTCGCTGGTTGTCGGTTGTAAACCACTGCTTATTGCTACAATCTAGTTACAATTGTTGGATATTGTACAAACGGAAATAGGAATTTCCGGTTAGATTAAACAAGAGCAAAGAAAAGACGACAAAAATGACAAAAGGATTTTTCCCGGTTAAAGCGAACAAAAGAAGGAATGGGTAACAATAAGTTCGGGAATAGTTATCAGATCGGAGGGAGAGATACGTAGGCGTAATCGTCAATACAAAAACCAAAGGCAGACCAGTTTAGCAGGGTCAGTTAGAGTCAGGAAGGAGCGGCGAACGGAAGTTGACCGACGCTCGCGGTCGCGCACCATTGCTGTCAGCGGGCAGTGAGGTTCGTCCACCCCACTTTGCCTCAGATCCAGCAGTGGTAGTAGTCATTGTTAACCTTTGGTCATCTCTATTGTCACGCTCGCCACCCACCACGTACAGCCGAGAAGAAGAAATAAAGTCAACCTCCTCTATACTCATGTGATGTGATTTCATTAAGCGACTCACTACTATATCGTCTAGGGTATGACGATACCCGCTACGATACGTAGCCGAATTTAGCAGCGTGAGTTTGAAGAAGCCCCGCTATTATAACATATATAGAGATTTGATGCCCAAGTATATAACATGTACGATTTTTAGTGCCGGGAAAGAAGGCGCTATGCAACACAAGTTTGTTAAAACTTGAGGTTGAAATCTACAATATCTTCTGTATACTGTAGTGTGTGTGTTGTGTGTGTGTGTGTGTGTGTGTGATGGTGAATATGTGAGAAGGATGTGTTCGCGAGAAGAAAGAATAGATTCTGCGAGACTAACTTTAATAAATACCCTCTACACAGGCGACGCTGGGTAGCCGCTGCTAGTTTAATCATAAAAGTAAACTTCGTAGTTTTATTTCTGAGTTATCAGAAAGACAATCACTAATACAATTTTCAGAATTTAATAAATAATCCTAATCTAAAAAATATCACTGTGTGCCTCGCAGCAATGGCGACTGTTTCAATAAATGTGTTGATTCTTATTGCATTGTTTAATTTGACTTGATTTGTTCTTTTTAAATAAAAGATTTTGAGCTGCGTAGAAGTTTAGCCGTAATCACAACAGTGCATAATACCAAAATAATAACACTCATGTTTTTTATTATTAAATTTGCGTTTATGTATAAGCTAGAGATAGCATAGACACAGAGTCATGGGCTCTTGGTGAATGTCGGTCTCTGCCTATGCAACCATTAGACCAAGACCTGACTCTGTCCATCAATATAATTATAATAATAATTATATATATATATATATTATATATAATTGAAGAATTTTTAATCATATCACCACGACTAGACAACTCGGCAAACACCAATTTGCGACATCCGGAGCAACTGGACAGCTGTTTCGACCCCTTTGTCTCATCAGCAGTGCATACCACAATCTCCGCCACTAGAGATTGAACCAGTGGACCACAGCGTGCCAGAGCTGTCAGTCTCCGGAATGTCGCAAATGGTGTTTGCCGAGTTGTCTGGTCGTGGTGATATGATCAAAATTATCAATTATATATAATAATTCTCTATCAAATTTAATATCAAAAATTCAATATATATATATATATATATATATATATATATATATATATAATATATATATAAGTATCCTTTATATACCTGATGTCGATGTGGGTATACACACATTATAACCAACATTATTACCAATAACGAAATGAGACAGACAACCCAGCCCAGAAGAAGGAAGAAATCAGCCTGTAAGAGCAAGTCTCCTGTCCTAGGGTTTTGGGTACATCTGCTGCGTCCAGTAACCCAATTTTGTCAAACGGAGCGCAGGACCCAAAAGAGAACCCCTCTTTGGCCGAAAGCTGACCGAACAGTGCGGACCGTGCTTGTCACCTCCTCCAGCAGACACTTAATGGTCCTATCGTCCAGACAGTACCAAAGATTCTACATACAGTAAGCTGGTGTTCCGAGGCCTATTTGGTCTATTCACCACTAACTATCGTATGTTTGGATCATTGTGACATTATGAAGCCCTGGGTAACTCGTTCCCCTGATATCATGCTATAATAAAAGTTATATAAATGTTTAACTAACGCGTTTGTTGTTTCCCTAACTGAAATTATTGCAGCAATTGGGTACTTTACCTTTAATTTAAGCCTTATCTTTTGAAAGGGTTCAAAAATTCAAGGGTAACTAAAAGTCGCTTGCACATCGTCTTCCTATCAGAACGAAAATACAATTCCTTTCCCTAACCGAACTACGCACTCTCACTACAAATAGAGAGTCTCAGACATTTCACTTCCGTCCAAGACACGTTCTTCCTCACTCGCACCGTCAGCGACAATCCGTCCTTTATTTCTGCTCGTCGCGCTGCACTGTATGCAATTCGATATACTTTATTTTGGGTCCTACTAACAACACTCATCTACGAGAGGGTAAGCGATGTTCGAGTTCCACGTAAGCCGCTTACCAGCACTCCTCCCTTGTAACAGGCCAAGACATATCCTGACGCGCTTGTGTTTGTGGGGGGGGGCGCTTGGGCATCCGCTTATTCGATAGAGCTGCGCTTTCACTCTCGTCACATCTAATGCCTTTATAGAAACCAAGAGTAACCCTGTGAACCTCTTATACAGCCCAGATAAGATGCCCCGACGATAACAGAACATAGTAAGAATCCCACCCCACTCTCCTCCGATTATATACCCGACCATGCAGAAGGGGTATATAACACTATTTAATTTACCAAATAAAAGTTTAGCTTAATGAAAAGAAGCTTATCGTTAATAAACTCTAAGTCGTTGAAAAATAATTTTTGGTGACATTGTTCATTAAGATGTAGACAATTCCCTGATTTTTAGTAATCTGTTCAAAATTAAGAATGTTAAAAGAATATTAAAATATTATCTCCTTGGTAAATTGATGCATCCCTATATATATATATAATATATAGTAATATATAATATATATATATATATATAATAGACAAGCAGTTCGTCTATAAAAGATTAAACCGTTCAACGACATGCGTGGTATCCAACCTGATATTAATCGAAAAACTCGTTAAATTCAACGGATTGTAACCTGACGATTCAGACGATGAAACTCAAGAGGTTTACTTTTATCCATTTCAAAAATGATTGCTGCTACATTGTATTGAGCACTTTGCTATTTTGTTTTTTCTCAGTCTTAACCCTGGATACTGTGGCGCTTCCAAACGATCGTCCGTACCCACCGGTAACACTTACTCCATTACATGTAACGTATATATATATATAGATATATAAGGGTTATAACGTATGGCAGCAGTCATTTTTCTTTTAAACATGTTTTGTTAAATCTTTACTGCGATTCAATGTCGGACGGTTTTTTTTCGACCCTTTTTCTAATTGTCTGGTCCATCTTTTTTATGTCAGGGTGGAATGGTGTAGCAATCCATCAAAGGTATCTTCCGAAGCGCTTTCAACTAAAGTTGTTTGAGCCATCTTCAGGTGTGAATCGTCAGTAGAGTTTAACAAAACACACCACACACACACACATATATATATATATATACTATATTTATATTGGGAACAGCGCCATGAACAATCATACGCGCATGACAACATAAACGCGCAAGTCAAAGAACAACACATATCCACGTAAACATACAACACGAGATACAGTTATATAAAAATACCATCATTTTTCAAAAAAAAAAATAAAAAAAGTAATGCCAATAAAATAGACTGCTTCAGTCCAGTGATCTTGAAAAGAGATATTATCTCGAAATTCAAGAATTAAGATAAGGTTAACACACAACACAATTGTTACCGTATTATAATGGTTTTCTAATCAGAACTCCTAACCAATAATCATCACAACTTCAAGCAAATTATAAAACTTCTTACTATATAAGGTGAAATATAGGTATATAGTATTATATATCGTATATATATATATTAATATAACTATGTAAGAAAGTTTTATAGAAAAACACAGATGTTGAAACATGTTTTTCTATAGCAAATTCTTGCATATTGTCGGATCAATATCATGTTTTACCTTCATATATATATATATATTATATATATATATATAATATATATATATATATCAGGGAAGATAATTTGAAAAAACGTGATATTGTATTTATTAGCTATATTGTAATATGCATCCTCACAGCCGATCTTTATACAAAAAGAAAAAAAAATAGTTTGTTTGATAAATATATCCAGTTTGTTTAACAGTAATATTGGCATTTTCTCAAATAACTTAAAACCTGGAGTTAAAACCATTTTAGCAAGATGAAAGATAGAATTTACATTTTTGCCCATAGGTCGGTACCATCATGTCGTTATACTTTTTAAATCGCACGCACTCTCACGAATCTTTCTCAAAAAGCCACCCTCAACCCCGCTCCCACCCAGGAAAGTGGTACTCATAGCGATTTTGGAAGTGCGGCTCTGAAGAGCCTGGATCGGAAAGACCAGTTAGTCAAGTAGCCCAGACGGGTTACCCGCGGAGGTTCCACTTTGTCTGACAAAACGTTCGCCCGAACACATGGACAATCAAGAACACAATTAAAGAAGGGGAATTTGTCAACGTAATGCCCATCCAGCAATGTTGGCTTAACGAAAGACTCCGACCAAGGCGCGCTGGCAAATGCAGCACTGCGCTGTAACAAATGCAGCGGTAGAAGACGGGTGTTGTGCAAAATCACTACCGATAAAATTACAGGGGATGTGACTGTTGTGTCTTTCAAACACACTACACACCACATAAGCACACACACACACACACACTGAAGGTGTACCAAGAACACCGAAACCGGGTAGGGAAAGAACTTTTCTACCACTTATTATATGGAGATTTGTGTTTTTCTGTCTGTTAACCGAAACTACATTACTATCTAAGTCCATTTCCTTAGTTATTTACATCACATTCTCCCATGATTTTATCTTTTATTAACTTCAATTATTAACAATAAATCTTGACATCATTAAGACTGGTGAACCTATACTACAATAGCTAACAACATGCAATTGTATCATATATACAAGAAAATATGTTTACAGTGTGAATGGGAAGGCTAATTTGCATATTGATCTTAAAATTTTGATTTAATAAATATATGCTTAGTATTATTGATTTCTAATTGTTTGGTTTTTATCAATGAATATGAGAAAAATCTCGGGGATAAATCTTAAAAGAAATTCATTAACAAGAAGGAAATAACTGTAATTTCATTCTTTTCTTCTTATTCTAACTAAATAGTTAAATTAGGAAAAATTTACCAATGAAAAGACGGGATAAGGGAAAATGATGGAAGAGTTAGTTCAAAGTTGTTCTATTTTTCAATTCATTACTCCCTCTGTTCAATATTTTTATCTGAATTCTTATTCAGTTTCTTTGGCTTTCTAATTTAACATGATATTTTATTAATATAAAACTTAATACTTGCACCCGGAGGGGGCATAATTTGCTAGTATATTAATGCTCTTATATTTTACAGATATATTGGAGCCTTTTGGTTTAACTACTCATAGCTCAGGTCGGTAGAGCTGATGATAGTGTGGCGCTCCACCTCAATGCCAAAACAATCTCCTTGGTCTAGCGCTAGTGAAAAGGGGATAGCCCCCGCTTGATACCGGACTTTAGGCCGCGCCGACGACTTTACTTACTTTACTTTATTCATGCTACTACTGTTACATAATTATTTAGTCCCCTAATATTTATGGCAATAGTGGCGAATTAGCTGCAGCTGACTGGCCTTGAGAAGTGGGTGACGGCGCTGACGTCACTATCACCTTGCCTTCCGGGGACAAATCGTGAGACGGAAAGCATAGAAGACCCTGCTTCCGGTTTAAGGAAAGAAGTAACTCAGTCAGTTAGAAGCTAGAGCCGAGCTCGTAGGTGTGAGGATCTTCACAGACGTCTGGTTTGGGGATTAACATAAAAATAGATCAAAAGTAAATCGAAGTCTTGTGTTATTACCTAAAACTAACAATGACACAGGGCTTCTGATAGGAGAAATCCCTAAGCAGAAAACCAGACCCGAAGTCCCCCAAGAGTCCAGACCTTAGGAGATCCGAGACGTAGACCAGACAAGATAGATGAATAGAAATACCAAAGACGATCCAGAAATGCAGCCGGTCAGAAGATAGTGTCCAAGAATTATAGAAGCAAGGAAGAAGTAAAGAGGTAATGAAGGGTATACAACTTTATATCGATTTGGTACCGTGAAAACCCTCTATACCGTAACGGCTACAATGTTTACAAATGGTAGTAACCCTTTGATAATATATATTAGATAATATATAATATATTATATATAGTATACAGTATATATATATAGTATCACATATATAAATTTACCATAACACATGTAATCGTATATATATACTAAATATAATATATATATATATAGACATAGCATGTGTGTATGGTTAACAATATATATAACATATATATATATATAATTACGCACACACACACACCACACTACACACACACACACACCACCACACACACAACTATATATATCAAAAGGTTAACCATTGTAAAATCATTTAGCGTTACGTACTGGGGGTTTTCACGGTACCAAATTATAATTTGTATAACCTTCATTACTTCTTTACATACAGCCCTGTTTCGACGTGTCACGTCTCATGCGTGCGGCTAGACTTTGTAAGCTGTTTTCGTCAGAATAGAAACTGGAACGATTTTTCATCAGTCAGAACCTGGCTATCAGCACAACCCTAACGGAAAGGATTTTTTACAGATAAAGCATACCTATGTAAAGCTACTATTGAGCTCCATCGTTTGAGGACCAAGAATAAAGGTATATTAATAACTTTGAAACATAGACCAACTTTTATCAATGAACTTGATTCACAATTAACATAACCCGAAAAGCGTTTTGAATGTGCCGTAAACAACTAAGACAACCAACCAACCAACCCAACCAGCCAGAAAGCCAGCCAACAAAATAGTTATGTATTTTGTTACTAGCAAAAAAACTAAAACAAAAAAAAACAAACACAAATAACAACAGCTAAAAAAACCCTCCGGCGTTGTATAAAATAGATTCTTTAAGGATATTGCAAGGGGCTGGGATAATTGATAAAATAAAATGTTTAATATTTTAAGATTATATTATTTAAAAGGCATTCCGATTTTACCCCACTCCGCGGATGATATTGGTTTTGTTTTACGACAGTAAGGAATCTCCAATGTTTTTAAAATTTCTGATTTAATTACTTCAGACTCTTATTTTAGAGAAAAATTAAAAATCGTACGTATAAAATATAATGTATCAGATTGTATAAAATGGAAAAAAGGGGTCGTAAAAAGATTTTCTCCCTAATATGTTTAGTCAAAAAAAAACTATTTAGAAATAATTCATCTAAAGGATGAATAAGTATCAAACTTTTTGTGAACATTTGACTCTAATTGGAACTTTTTCATAGAATTTAAAAAGATTACGGTGAAACGACTGAGTGACGACGCATAGTTTCGGTTTCGGCAGACAAAAAGAGACCGATTTGGTGTTATTCGGTGTTGGTTTTGTTTAACGGCATTTCACCCTCAGTGGGTCCCATTTATATGCTCGATAATGTTTTTGAAATAAACTAATTCGCTTAATGCAGTAATGACAGTTTGTTTATAATCAATTTTGTTCTATTTAACCCATAGATGGTGATCCTAACAGGTACTACCACTGCCGGGTCAAGTGTGGACCATGGGAGCAATGGTGATGAAGGGGTGTTCCACATTCCCCACCTGCCAAAACTGGACCTTCACATCAGATAGAGTTTAACGTCATTCCCCAGGCAATGTAAGACCCGCAGCCCCGCCTTCTAGCACCCATATGATAAAAAGGGGTTGGGGCTTGCCCAATAAGGGCAATAGGGTATGGGAAAACGATATTAGGTGCTAGGGTTGACGTGACCAGCCGACGTGATCGGAGGGGGCCATCTGCCGACCGCCCGCCATATCCCAAGATATGGCCAAAGTGGAAGTATTGCAAGTCATGACTGCTGATCCACCTAGGCTCTATCCTTAAAGCACTCACGGGGGCCACCCAACGGTCAAGACGGTGGCCCCAGTGTGGGGGAGTCTTACCATCCTGCAGAGGTGCCAGTGGTGCTTACTAACGCCCCAGCCGACAGGGCGGAAAATGAGACCGATCTCTGATTATTTAAATAGAATCTATTGGAACGATAATTTGCAGAGTATAATGCATCAGCAAAGAGATTGTTAGGAACTGTTGGAGTGGGGAAAATCTAAAATTGAAATAACACTTGATCATTGTGATTTTGAAAGAGATGACAGTAATCTCCAGTAAATCCGTATTTAATGTGCGAATGAGAAAAATGGATGATTTAGGCAGAAATAAATGGGAATGACAGAAATTTTGTCCCGTCTGCGGCGGTACGGAAAATGAGAATAATATCGAGGTGAACAGTTCTCGTCTTGTGGAGTAAGACCTGATAAGAAACTACAATATATATATATATAGTATATATATATAGATATATATATAATATATTATAATATTATAAGTACATGTAGATCTCAACAAAAGGCACATCTGTTAACAATTTTATTTTCGATCTTTTTCCAATTTTCTGGGCCAATCTTTATTATATGTCTGGGGTGGAATTGATGGCATAAGTCCAGCCAAAGGTAGCAGTTCCCGCAGTATTTTCGGCCAACTTCCCAAGCGCCATCATCAGGGGGTGATGTATTCCAGTGTTTTTATTTGTTTTTATTTTTTATTTTTTATATTAATTAATGTGGAGGCTTTATGTACATAATAACAATACAACTGTCCTTGAACAAAATTAATTGTCCAATGCAGTTACACACATTGCTAAGCCTATAACACTCTTTCACCAATGTCTTCTCCTTCCAGCCTCCCACATTAAATAAAGGAAAAACAACAAAAACAAAAAAAAACAAACTGGAATACATCACCCCTGAATGATGGCGCTTCGAAGTGCCGAAATGTACTCGGGAACTGAACTTTGGTGGTGACTTATCATCAATTCAGCACCTAACATAAAAAGTTGGGCCAGAAAATGTGGAAAGATCAAAGAATAAATTGTTAAAACAGATGTGCCTTATTATTTAATTCTAGCATGTATATGTATATAACATGTCTTCCACACTCAGCGCAAAAAAAAACAATTCCTTGGTCTAGCACTAGAGAAAAGGGGATAGACTCCACCATCAGGATAAGTTTTAACGTCATGTCCCGAGGAAATGATAGACCCTCATAACACCATCTTGTAGCACATAGATAAAGGGGTTGGCGGTTTGACATATCCCTGCAAATAGGGTAGGGCAATCATCTAGGTGGCTAGGGCTGTGAGGGAGACCAGCCCTATTGGTCTATCAATTCCAGTAATGATGATTCCTCCTTAGTGCGCATGAAAGATCTTGGAAATATCTTTGTGCAAGGGCGACTAATTTACAGGGTTGATTTAGCTCGAGTGCAGTAGAACGGTTGGGACTATAAGATCAACAAGGTGCGTGTTGGATCCACTCCTCGTCACTCAGCATAACGAGTAGCACAAGGATCTGGGGTGCTTAAAGTGTGAAGCTGATGATAGGTGTTTCAATATCAATTTTATCTGGCAATTTCTATATTTAGTTTCCATTGTGTTTTAATTTATATATTTTATACACTGGAAGGTGCATATATTGTGCTTAGGTCAGCTAAAAAAGGAAAATTTTACTACTGTACAAGAATGATCTAAAATGATAATTTTGAAAACTATAATATATAATAATCTTAATTATAAGGAGATTGTGTCTTTTCTGTCTGTATACCCGAAACTATATTATACCATGATCACTATTCCCTTAGTTACTTGCAGCTAGCCATTATTCTATGATTATGTGATTTTCATTTAAACTCAATTATTAAATAGAAAATGTCGTCTTCTATTATTAACTGGTTTACTATGTCTCATACTACAACTGCATTATATTATATATACAACAAAATAAGTGGTTGTACATCAGTGTGGGACGGGAAGGGCTAATTAGCGATATTAGATATTAAAAGAATTGTGATTTTATTAAATGATGTGCCTTAGTATACTTGGATTTCTAACTGGTTGTGGGTTTTATTTTAATGAAATAATCAAAAATCTCTTCAATGAATCTAATTACAAGAAAAAAAGGAACTGCATTTATTATTTAACTTCTCTTTTTAACTAACATACCTTAATTAGAAAAAATACATGAACAGACAAGAGTGATGGGAAGAGTAGTGTTCCAGTTGTTCCATTTTTTATATATACTCCGTCTGTTTCAAAATCTTTTATTATATCTACTCTGGTTTTCAAATCTTTTTATCGGTATTCTTTATTCAGGTTTGCAATTGCCTTATCTATTAATATAATTTTTTTACATTAGACAATAATAGCCTGTGCGCCCGGAGGTGCATATATTTGCTAGTAATAATAATGTCTTGCTTTGAAAAATAGGGCATCACAAGTCATATCAAAGCACGTTTGTAATGATTAAATACAATAACTGTGGTATATCCACAGATTCTGTGTTCGTCCTAACAAATATTGCGTTCGCAGGATCAAAGTCACTGCTTCTAGTTTTAAGAAAAAGAATTCGAAAGAAAAGCAATGTTTAGTTAGTAAAACTGTTGTAGGAGTCAGCAATTGGAATATCCTAATTTAATCAAATAAAAACTATAGAAGCGTTCTACATTTTATGTTGAAGGTGTAGATAATTTAATTTAAAATTTCGGTAATGCAACATTATCTTAATTAATTTGATTTATTGTATATATATATATAATATATATATAATTATTATATACATATAT
>CM042173.1:1555099-1565106 GCA_023376005.1 Doryteuthis pealeii | reverse complement strand
AAAAGAGAGAGATACTCAAGCTTAGCTTAGATGTAGGCACAGGAAGAGTAGGAGCGATGAGATCGAACTACTCTTGTCTGCACTGCTTGATCCTTAGGCTCATGTAGCTAATTCTGATATATAGTTATTTACTAAGCATAGTAGATAGATAGACAACAGGCAGAAGATTGAGGACGTGAGAATCGACACTTAGATTAGCTAACTAGCTTGCTACATTAGGCTACATGAGGTGCCTAGAAATTTCTGTTATAGTTTTTACAAGCTTAGCTTAGATGTAGCACAAGGCAGAAGTATGGGGCGTGAGAATCGAACTCACTAACAATGGTCTGCTAAACTAGCTTGCTAACCATTAGGCTACATGAGGTGCTATTTTTGTTGGTTATTACCAAGCTTAGCTTAGATGTAGCACAAGGCCAGAAGTATGGGCACCCAGTGAGAATCGAACGAACAATGGTCTGCTAAACTAGCTTGCTAACCATTAGGCTACATGAGGTGCCTAGATTTATGTTATAGTTATTACAGCTTAGCTTAGATGTAGCACAGGCCAGTGGGGCAGTGAGAAATCGAATCACTAACAATGGTCTGCTAACTAGCTTGCTAACCATTAGGCTACATGAGGTGTTTCTGTTATAGTTATTTACTAAGCTTAGCTTAGATGTAGCACAAGGCAGAAGTATGGGGCACCCAGTGAGAATCGAACACACTAACAATGGTCTGCTAACTAGCTTGCTAACATTAGGCTTGAGGTAGAAATTTGTTATAGTTATTACTAAGCTTAGCTTAGATGTAGCACAAGGCCAGAAGTATGGGGCACCCAGTGAGAATCGAACTATGGTCTGCTAAACTAGCTTGCTAACCATTAGGCTACATGAGGTGCCTAGAAATTTCTGTTATAGTTATTTACTAAGCTTAGCTTAGATGTAGCACAAGGCCAGAAGTATGGGGCACCCAGTGAGAATCGAACTCACTAACAATGGTCTGCTAAACTAGCTTGCTAACCATTAGGCTACATGAGGTGCCTAGAAATTTCTGTTATAGTTATTTACCAAGCTTAGCTTAGATGTAGCACAAGGCCAGAAGTATGGGGCACCCAGTGAGAACAACTAGCTTGCTAATTAGGCTACATGAGGTGCCTTAGATGGTCGAACACACTAACAATGGTCTGCTAACTAGCTTGCTAACCATTAGGCTCATGAGGTGCCTAGAATTTCTGTTATAGTTATTTACCAAGCTTAGCTTAGATGTAGCACAAGGCCAGAAGTATGGGGCACCCAGTGAGAATCGAAACACTAACAATGGTCTGCTAAACTAGCTTGCTAACCATTAGGCTACATGAGGTGCCTAGAAATTTCTGTTTATAGTTATTTACTAAGCTTAGCTTAGATGTAGCACAAGGCCAGAAGTATGGGGCACCCAGTGAGAATCGAACTCACTAGGTCTGCTAAACTAGCTTGCTAACCATTAGGCTACATGAGGTGCCTAGAAATTTCTGTTATAGTTATTTACCAAGCTTAGCTTAGATGTAGCACAAGGCCAGTATGGGGGTGAGAATCGAACTTAACAATGGTCTGCTAAACTAGCTTGCTAACCATTAGGCTACATGAGGTAGAAATTTCTGTTATAGTTATTTACTAAGCTTAGCTTAGATGTAGCACCCAGAAGTATGGGGCACCCAGTGAGAATCGAACACACTAACAATGGTCTGCTAAACTAGCTTGCTAACCATTAGGCTACATGAGGTGCCTAGATTTCTGTTATAGTTATTTACCAAGCTTAGCTTAGATGTAGCCAAGGCAGAAGAGGCACCAGTGATCGAACTCACTAACAATGGTCTGCTAAACTAGCTTGCTAACCATTAGGCTACATGAGGTGCCTAGAAATTTCTGTTATGTTATTAAGCTTAGCTTAGATGTAGCACAAGGCCAGAAGTATGGGGCACCAGTGAGAATCGAACTCACTAACAATGGTCTGCTAAACTAGCTTGCTAACCATTAGGCTACATGAGGTGCCTAGAATTTCTGTTATAGTTATTTACTAAGCTTAGCTTAGATGTAGCACAAGGCCAGAAGTATGGGGCACCCAGTGAGAATCGAACTCACTAACAATGGTCTGCTAAACTAGCTTGCTAACCATTAGGCTACATGAGGTGCCTAGAAATTTCTGTTATAGTTATTTACCAAGCTTAGCTTAGATGTAGCACAAGGCCAGAAGTATGGGGCACCCAGTGAGAATCGAACTCACTAACAATGGTCTGCTAAACTAGCTTGCTAACCATTAGGCTACATGAGGTGCCTAGAAATTTCTGTTATAGTTATTTACTAAGCTTAGCTTAGATGTAGCACAAGGCCAGAAGTATGGGCACCCAGTGAGAATCGAACTCACTAACAATGGTCTGCTAAACTAGCTTGCTAACCATTAGGCTACATGAGGTGCCTAGAAATTTCTGTTATAGTTATTTACCAAGCTTAGCTTAGATGTAGCACAAGGCCAGAAGTATGGGGCACCCAGTGAGAATCGAACTCACTAACAATGGTCTGCTAAACTAGCTTGCTAACCATTAGGCTACATGAGGTGCCTAGAAATTTCTGTTATAGTTATTTACTAAGCTTAGCTTAGATGTAGCACAAGGCCAGAAGTATGGGGCACCCAGTGAGAATCGAACTCACTAACAATGGTCTGCTAAACTAGCTTGCTAACCATTAGGCTACATGAGGTGCCTAGAAATTTCTGTTATAGTTATTTACTAAGCTTAGCTTAGATGTAGCACAAGGCCAGAAGTATGGGGCACCCAGTGAGAATCGAACTCACTAACAATGGTCTGCTAAACTAGCTTGCTAACCATTAGGCTACATGAGGTGCCTAGAAATTTCTGTTATAGTTATTTACTAAGCTTAGCTTAGATGTAGCACAAGGCCAGAAGTATGGGGCACCCAGTGAGAATCGAACTCACTAACAATGGTCTGCTAAACTAGCTTGCTAACCATTAGGCTACATGAGGTGCCTATAAATTTCTGTATAGTTATTTACTAAGCTTAGCTTAGATGTAGCACAAGGCCAGAAGTATGGGGCACCAGTGAGAATCGAACTCACTAACAATGGTCTGCTAAACTAGCTTGCTAACCATTAGGCTACATGAGGTGCCTAGAAATTTCTGTTATAGTTATTTACCAAGCTTAGCTTAGATGTAGCACAAGGCCAGAAGTATGGGGCACCCAGTGAGAATCGAACTCACTAACAATGGTCTGCTAAACTAGCTTGCTAACCATTAGGCTACATGAGGTGCCTAGAATTTCTGTTATAGTTATTTACTAAGCTTAGCTTAGATGTAGCACAAGGCCAGAAGTATGGGGCACCCAGTGAGAATCGAACTCACTAACAATGGTCTGCTAAACTAGCTTGCTAACCATTAGGCTACATGAGGTGCCTAGAAATTTCTGTTATAGTTATTTACTAAGCTTAGCTTAGATGTAGCACAAGGCCAGAAGTATGGGGCACCAGTGAGAATCGAACTCACTAACAATGGTCTGCTAAACTAGCTTGCTAACCATTAGGCTACATGAGGTGCCTAGAAATTTCTGTTATAGTTATTTACTAAGCTTAGCTTAGATGTAGCACAAGGCCAGAAGTATGGGGCACCCAGTGAGAATCGAACTCACTAACAATGGTCTGCTAAACTAGCTTGCTAACCATTAGGCTACATGAGGTGCCTAGAAATTTCTGTTATAGTTATTTACTAAGCTTAGCTTAGATGTAGCACAAGGCCAGAAGTATGGGGCACCCAGTGAGAATCGAACTCACTAACAATGGTCTGCTAAACTAGCTTGCTAACCATTAGGCTACATGAGGTGCCTAGAAATTTCTGTTATAGTTATTTACTAAGCTTAGCTTAGATGTAGCACAAGGCCAGAAGTATGGGGCACCCAGTGAGAATCGAACTCACTAACAATGGTCTGCTAAACTAGCTTGCTAACCATTAGGCTACATGAGGTGCCTAGAAATTTCTGTTATAGTTATTTACTAAGCTTAGCTTAGATGTAGCACAAGGCCAGAAGTATGGGCACCCAGTGAGAATCGAACTCACTAACAATGGTCTGCTAAACTAGCTTGCTAACCATTAGGCTACATGAGGTGCCTAGAAATTTCTGTTATAGTTATTTACTAAGCTTAGCTTAGATGTAGCACAAGGCCAGAAGTATGGGGCACCCAGTGAGAATCGAACTCACTAACAATGGTCTGCTAAACTAGCTTGCTAACCATTAGGCTACATGAGGTGCCTAGAAATTTCTGTTATAGTTATTTACCAAGCTTAGCTTAGATGTAGCACAAGGCCAGAAGTATGGGGCACCCAGTGAGAATCGAACTCACTAACAATGGTCTGCTAAACTAGCTTGCTAACCATTAGGCTACATGAGGTGCCTAGAAATTTCTGTTATAGTTATTTACTAAGCTTAGCTTAGATGTAGCACAAGGCCAGAAGTATGGGGCACCCAGTGAGAATCGAACTCACTAACAATGGTCTGCTAAACTAGCTTGCTAACCATTAGGCTACATGAGGTGCCTAGAAATTTCTGTTATAGTTTTTACTAAGCTTAGCTTAGATGTAGCACAAGGCCAGAAGTATGGGGCACCCAGTGAGAATCGAACTCACTAACAATGGTCTGCTAAACTAGCTTGCTAACCATTAGGCTACATGAGGTGCCTAGAAATTTCTGTTATAGTTATTTACTAAGCTTAGCTTAGATGTAGCACAAGGCCAGAAGTATGGGGCACCCAGTGAGAATCGAACTCACTAACAATGGTCTGCTAAACTAGCTTGCTAACCATTAGGCTACATGAGGTGCCTAGAAATTTCTGTTATAGTTATTTACTAAGCTTAGCTTAGATGTAGCACAAGGCCAGAAGTATGGGGCACCCAGTGAGAATCGAACTCACTAACAATGGTCTGCTAAACTAGCTTGCTAACCATTAGGCTACATGAGGTGCCTAGAAATTTCTGTTATAGTTATTTACCAAGCTTAGCTTAGATGTAGCACAAGGCCAGAAGTATGGGCACCCAGTGAGAATCGAACTCACTAACAATGGTCTGCTAAACTAGCTTGCTAACCATTAGGCTACATGAGGTGCCTAGAAATTTCTGTTATAGTTATTTACCAAGCTTAGCTTAGATGTAGCACAAGGCCAGAAGTATGGGGCACCCAGTGAGAATCGAACTCACTAACAATGGTCTGCTAAACTAGCTTGCTAACCATTAGGCTACATGAGGTGCCTATAAATTTCTGTTATAGTTATTTACCAAGCTTAGCTTAGATGTAGCACAAGGCCAGAAGTATGGGGCACCCAGTGAGAATCGAACTCACTAACAATGGTCTGCTAAACTAGCTTGCTAACCATTAGGCTACATGAGGTGCCTAGAAATTTCTGTTATAGTTATTTACCAAGCTTAGCTTAGATGTAGCACAAGGCCAGAAGTATGGGGCACCCAGTGAGAATCGAACTCACTAACAATGGTCTGCTAAACTAGCTTGCTAACCATTAGGCTACATGAGGTGCCTAGAAATTTCTGTTATAGTTATTTACCAAGCTTAGCTTAGATGTAGCACAAGGCCAGAAGTATGGGCACCCAGTGAGAATCGAACTCACTAACAATGGTCAGCGAATCCACCTTGCTAACCATTACACCACGTAAGGTGCCCATATATGTCCCTTATACATTTATTGCAGGTGCGTGGTATAATGGTTTGAGTAGTAGGAAATTGACTCGTTGACCCGAGTTCAAATCCTTGGCTAGTAAACCAGTATAGAAGGAAAACTTTGAAGTTAAACTCCGTTTAAGAAATTGACCTTGCGTCACATCCTGTTCGTGCGGATGGATTGGTAAATATATAACGCAACCAACCTATGTCCATAGAGTTTAGGTAATGACCTTGAACTGCATCTAGTGGTTAAGTTCTAATTTTTGAGCTCTAGGGAATGTGGAGTACCCCTTCATTGCCATTACTTCCTGTTGTTAGTACCTGTTAGAGTTCCATCTACGGATCAAATAGACAAAAAATTTAGTTTTGAAAATGTATTAAAAAATGAATACCTAGCAAGAATAAATAAAGCAAAACGTCTTCGGCATAAAATAATCCAACGAATCTGCTGCGTGGGCAACAGCACATCCTCCAAAGGAACCCGCCCTGGCTACGTAGTACCCGCCCTCCAAAAAAAACCCCTTATTTCATAGTCTTTCGCAGACGGAAGAATGTCAAAAACAATAATCATACCCTAAAATCCAACCAACCAACCAACCAGTCTCAAGTCCACAATATACAACCCAAGCGATGAGATAGGGAACGGTAAGGGTTTGATTCCTACTTTTCTCAAGAGTATTCATGTGAAAGTTATGCAGATAATTTTGACTGGAATTCGAACCTGGACCGTCGGTTTCATATTGTTGTTGATAACCGTTACCCTAAAATCCAACCAACCAACCAACCGACCAACCAACCAGTCACAAGTCCATAATCTACAACCCAAGCGATGAGATAGCGTACGGTAAGGGTTTGATTCATACTTTTCCCAAGAGTATTTATGCGAAAGTTATGCAGATAATTTTGACTGGAATTCGAACCTGGACCGTCGGTTTCATATTGTTGTTGATAACCGTTACCCCAAAATCCAACCAACCAACCAACCAACCAGCCAGTCACAAGTCCGCAATCTACAACCCAAGTGATGAGATAGGGTACGGCATGGGTTTGCTTCATACTTTTCCCAAGAGTATTCATGTGAAAGTTATGCAGCTAATTTCGACTGGAATTCGAACCCAGACAGTCGGTTTCAAATTGTTGTTGATAACCGTTACCCAACCTTTAATTACTCGCCTCTGGTTACTTAATTACAATAATGCCGGGAATTATTTTTCGAGAGAGACGCAACCCAATTGACTTAAACCTGATCACTAATATCGACCAGGAGAGTTTTTGGCGCCAGGGTGAAGTATTAAACGTCTCATGTTGTAATTTGTGAAACGACAAATTAATATTTTTTTTGTTGACTTTAATCTTTTATCGAGGTGAACATCTCGGGTGTCGAATTTCTCGCGTCGAAATCTCGCGAGAATTCCGAGAAGATTTCTTAACACTTGACCTTTGGTGAAACGGATTACTCACATAATCACTGAAGGTCAAGGACGTTGAATTTTTAAAACTGTTCCTAGATTTTACAAGCACATTGTAAAAAAAATCACCATGCTAACTTGAAAAATAGAGACATCTATCTATATATAAAGGGCAGTTGGTGTGTATGTATGTCCGGAGGAAACTATGAAAATAAAACAATTAACGACTAAGTAAATATATATACACATTCACTATCACTAGATCTTGCTTTTTAAGCAAAAATAATGAACATTTGATTTATATTCATGAAGATAATTAAAAAATAAAATTTAAATGATAACAGCATAGATTTTTTTTTGGCATTTGATATTTAAAATAGGAGACATTAATTTTTATTTTCAGAGTGGCTAGATCAAGGCAAGATCTTTTTTTACATGGGGATTTTTATGGGGCATCCTGCAAGGATCCAGCTTGTGATTCAATAATAATAGATCTGTGAAACTAACAGTTTTTACCTCCTAACCCTCTACCCAGGCGACGCTAGGTAGCCACTTCTAGTCGTTAAAAGATAAGATTTATTTTATGTATTAATGATTTTGGCTATGAATTAAATACCCATTGATGAAATTACGCAATTCCTGAGAGTATTCTGACGCAACCAGTGAAGTAGTTTCGGTTACAGACAGATAGACAGACATTGAATCTCCATTATAATAAGATTAATGATTTTGACTATAAATTAAATACTCAGTGATGAACTTACGCAATTCCTGAGAGTATTGTCACCTAAACAGTGACGTAGTTTCAGATACAGACAGACAGACATTGAATCTCCATTATAATAAGATTAATGATTTTGACTATAAATTAAATACTCAGTGATAAAGTTACGCAATTCTTCAGAGTATTGTCACGTAAGCAGTGACGCAGTTTTCAGTTAGAGACAGACATTAAAATAAGATTAATGATTTTGACTATGAATTAAATACTCAGTGATAAACTTACGCAATTCCTGAGAGTATTGTCACCTAAGCAGTGACGTAGTTTCAGTTAGAGACAGACATTATGATAAGATTAATGATTTTGACTATAAATTAAATACTCAGTGATAAAGTTACGCAATTCTTGAGAGTATTGCTACGTAAACAGTGACATAGTTTCGGTTTCGGACAGACAGATACTGAATCTCTATTATAATAAGATGATGACCTTTTTTTTAATTTATTGGTGGCTTGGTGGAAAAAAAACCGGTTAAGAAAATTGGCTGCTCATGATGCAAATATTTCTACCGTGTAAATAATGTACTGAACAACCTGAAAATAATATTTGTATTGCCGGATTGTTTTTTGGAATGGACGATGTTCGACAGAAGAATCTAAAGAATATTATCGAGACGGACAAGGTTCTTGGTGTAAACATACGCACATTGGAAAAAAACAGTTTAAAGATGTGGGAGGTATTTCTGCTACACCCAATATTTTGCTGAAACACAGGGTGGTGCACCTCAGTTCAATCTCTCTCTCTCTCTCTCTCTCTCTCTCTCTCTCTCTCTCCTCCTCTCTCTGTCTGTCTGTCTCTGTCTGTCTGTGTCTGTCTGTCTCTGTCTCTATAATAAATAGAAATGAATTCGACAGTATGATAGAAAATAGATAGAAAAAAAAAACAAATGATAAGATTAGTATGCTGACAGATATCTGTTTCGACCTTTTAATAAATCAGTCAGTTCTCTCTCTGTCTATCTCAGTAGATTCTCGCTTTCTATATATCTATCTATTTTAGTCTATTCTTTCTCTTTATCTCGGTATTTTCTTCAATCTATATATCTATCTCAGTCTGTTCTTTATCTATCTATCTATCTATCTATCTATCTATCTATCTATCTATCTATCACTGTTCATTATCTATCTATCCCAGTCTTCATTATATATCTATCTATCTATCTATCTATCACTTCATTATCTATCTATCCCAGTCTTCATTATCTATCTATCTATCTATCTATCTATCTATTTCTGTTCATTATCTATCTATCCCAGTCTTCATTATCTATCTATCTATCTATCTATCTATCTATCACTGTTCATTATCTATATATCCGTCTTCATTATCTATATATCTATCTATCTACTATCTACATCTATCTCTATCTCTATATCTATCTATCTATATGTTTATCTATCTATCTATCTATCTATCTATATATCTATCTATATTACTATCTATCTATCTATCTGATCTATCTATCTATCTATCTATCTATCTATTACTATATCTATCTATCCCAGTCTTATTATCTATCTATCTATCTATCTATCATCTTCATTATCTATCTATCCAGCCTCCTTTATCTATCTATCTATCTATCTATCTATCTATTATCATTACCTATCTATCTATCCCAGTCTTCATTATCTATCTATCTATCTATCTATCTTCATTATCTATCTATCCCAGCTCCTTTATCTATCTATCTATCTATCTATCTATCTATCTATCTATTACTGTTCATTACCTATCTATCTATCCCAGTCTTCATTATCTATCTATCTATCTATCTATCTATCTTCATTATCATCTATCTCTATCTATCTATCTATCTATCTATCTATCTATCTATCTATTATCTATTACTATTACCTATCTATCTATCCAGTCTTCATTATCTATCTATCTATCTATCTATCTATCTATCTATCTATTATCTATCTATCTATCTAATCTATCTATACTATATATAATATATATATATATATATATATATATTATATATATATATATATATGAGGAAGGAAAATTAGAGTAAATCCGACAGAATGTAGTAAAGATATGTGGAACAAAGGAACAAAACTCAGACAAGTGTCTGTAGGACATTCTCCCAAAAAATTGTCGGCTAAAAAAAAGCCA
>CM042173.1:1535099-1550099 GCA_023376005.1 Doryteuthis pealeii | reverse complement strand
AACTCGAAAGCCCAATCTGCCCTACTATTTTATCCATTTTACTGGGATAGGAGAGACAGATGGTTTTATACATATCCCAAGGGCATTAGCACGAAGTGGACTGCAAACAGCTTCGCCCAGTATATGAACTAGGCTTATCGTGTCAATTTCTCTACGATGATAACTAATACCACAGGCACGTGCAAATGTCTATCTATCTATCTATCTATCTATCTATCTATCTATCTATCTCAGTCAGTTCATATCTATCTCTCAATGTATATCAGTCGGTTCATATCTGTCCATCTACGTATCTATCTCGGTCTGTTCACATCTATCTATCTATCTATCTATCTATCTATCTATCTATCTATCTCAGTCAGTTCATATCTATCTCTCTCTATATATCAGTCCGTTCATATCTATCCATCTACCAATCTATCTCGGTCTGTTCACATCTATCTATATATTTATCTATCTATCACACTGATCTATCTACCTATCCAACTCTGTTAACATCTATCTATCTATCTATCTATCTCAGTCGGGTCATATCTATCTATCTCTATATATCAGTCGGTTCATATCTATCCATCTACCTATCTATCTCGGTCTGTTCACATCTATCTATCTATCTATCTATCTATCTATCTATCTATCACACTGATCTATCTACCTATCTAACTCTGTTAACATCTATCTATCTATCTATCTATCTATCTATCTAACTATCTATCTCAGTCTGTTCATATCTGTCTCTCTATATATCTCAGTCGGTTCATATCTATCCATCTACCTATCTATCTCGGTCTGTTCATATCTATCTATCTATCTATCTATCTATCTATCTATCTATCTGTCTGAACATATTCCTATCTATCAATCTATCTTTCTATCTATTTATTTATTTATCTATATTTGTCGGTTTCTTCTATCCATCTCTCTATCTTAGTCTGTTCATATCTCTCTCTCTCTCTCTCTCTCTCTCTCTCTCTCTCTATATATATATATATATATATATATATATATATATATATCTGTCTGAATATATTATTATCTATCTATCTTTCTATCTATCTATCTATCTATCTATCTCTGTGTGAAATCATTGGACTGAATGAGTTATTACGTATTTGGCCTGTCACCAAATATATATTTAAGACAATCCTTTGAAGTGAGTTCATTGCAAATTCAATGTTTATTGTATCCCTAGATTTTCGTCTGAGAATAGAGACAAACGGAAGTAAACATATAGTCGTGGCCGAGCCATAACGTCTGCGACGTTGATGCACTAGTAAGGTTTTTTAAGAATATTAACAAAGACATTCAGATAAGCTAAAAAGTTATGAAAGGAAATAGAGGAAAAAGAAAAAGAAAACTGAAGAGAGTGAGAAGAATAAAAAGAGGAAAGGGAATAATATGGAGAGGGGGGATAGAGTGCAATGAAATAAGGAAGAATGAAAAAAAAAAAAACAGAATAGAAATAAGGAGAGGAAGGATGAAAAAACAAAGTAGAAATAAGGAGAGGAAGGATGAAAAAATAGAATAGAAATAAGAAGTGGATGGATGAAAAAACAGAGTAGAAAAAGGGAGAGGAAGGATGAAAAAACAGAATAGAAATATGGAGAGGAAGGATGAAAAACAGAATAGAAATATGGAGAGAAAGGATGAAAAAAACAGAAGAGAAATAAGCAGAGGAAGGATGAAAAAATAGAATAGAAATAAGGAGAGGAAGGATGAAAAAACAGAGTAGAAATAAGGAAAGAAAGGATGAAAAACAGAGTAGAAATAAGGAGAGGAAGGATGAAAAAACAGAATAGAAATAAGGAGAGGAAGGATGAAAAAATTGAATAGAAATAAGAAAAGGAAGGATGAAAAATAGAATAGAAATAGGAGAGGGAAAATGAAAAATAGAATGGAAATAAGGAGAGGGAGGATGAAAAACAGAATAGAAATAAGGAGAGGAAGGATGAAAAAATTGAATAGAAATAAGGAGAGGAAGGATGAAAAAACAGAATAGAAATAAGGAGAGAAATGAGTAAAAAATAGAATAGAAATAGGAGAGTAAGGATGAAAAAACAGAATATAATTTAGGAGAGAATGGATGAAAAAACAGCAGAAATAAGGAGAGGAAGGATAAAAAACAGAGAAGAAATAAGGAGAGGAAGGATTGAAAAAAACAGCAGAAATAAGGAGAGGAAGGATGAAAACAGAGTAGAAATAAGAGAGGAAGGATGAAAAAACAGAATAGAAATAAGGAGAGGAAGGACAAGAAACAATAGAAATAAGGAGAGGAAGGATGAAAAACAGGAAGGAAATACAATAATAGGAAGGACATCAAAAGGGAAAGGAAGGATAGAGGGAAATCAAATAAAAAAGAAAATCAATAAAGATTGGGAAGGAAATACAATAATAGGAAGGACATTAAAAGGGAAAGGAAGGATAGAGGGAAATGAAATAAAAAGAAGGAAATCAATAAGGAGGGAAGGAAACACAATGATAGGAAGGACATTAAAAGGGTAAGGATGGATAGAGGGAAATGAAATAAAAGAAGGAAATCAATAAAGAGGGGAAGGAAATACAATAATAGGAAGGACATTCAAAGGGAAAGGAAGGATAGAGGGAAATGAAATAAAAACAAGGAAATCAATAAAAAAGGGAAGGAAATACAATGATAGGGTGGAAATTAAAAGGGAAAGGAAGGATTGAGGGAAATAAAATAAAAAGAGAAAGAAAAATAATAAAAAGAAGGAAAATAATAAAGAGAGGAATGAAATAAACAATGATATGAAGGACAGAAATTAAGGGAGGAAGGATAGAGTGAAAAAATAGGAGGGATAGAGAGAAACATAAAGAGTGGAACGAAATAACAAGGAAAGGAAATATAGACATGGATTGGAAGGACATACATAAGGACAGTAAGGATAAAGTGGAAAGAAATATGTAACACAAGGTTGCAAGTATAGGGAATTCAACGAGAATCGAACTCACTATTCAGTAGTAATGGATCTTTAAGACTATCTTGCTAACCCTTGTACGATGGGTCACACAGCTATTTAGGTAGGATTTGAGATCATTTAAGCTAGGATTGGTCAAGTTATTAGATTAGGAAATTATATAAATTTTTCTGAAAAAACTTTTACATCTCAAAGATAGATAGATTGATAGATATGAACTGACTGAGATAGCTAGATGGATAGATATGAACAGGCTGAAATAAATAGAGAGAGAGAGACGAGAGAGAGAGAAGAGAGAGAGAGAGAGAGAGAGGAACATAGATAGATAGATATCTATGTTTTATATATAGGATGTTGTTGTTCCACATTGAACGTCAATGGTCGCCGAAGATGTCCTTTAAGTGAAGTAATCGTATTTGCCAAAGAAAAAGAAAAAATATTGTCTTGCATTCTTCATTGGTGGTTATGCCAAAAATGTTATCTCTCCCCAATTGTGCGCAAAGGGGGTAGCCCTCCCCCCGGGGTGTATGGGAAAAAGTGAAGTGAATACAGTACAATGAGGAACGCGGGATCGATAAAAGAAGCTGAGGCCAGATTGGCTGGGCATTAATTTTCTTTCGGTTAGCGAACCGCACACGTGACCCAGGTACTTTATTTTTTTCTCTTTTCACCCAAAGTAATTCTCCTTTGCGTAACCACCAGGTATTGTGAAGCATCCTGATTAGACATTGAAGTTGAACGTTAAGCAGCAATTACTCGACTCAGTAATAAGATGGGTGACCACTTAGCCGAAACAGATGGTATTGTAAGCATTCTGGATAAGATCATTGAAGTTAGCAATAATAACCCTACCTCACGTACTTAGATGGGTGACCCACTATAGGCAACAGTTGGTATTGTAAGCATCTGATAAGATCATTGAAGTTAAGCAGCAATATACCCTACTCAGTAACTTGATGGGTGGACCATTTAGAACAGCGGGTATTGTAAGCATTCTGATCAATCATTGAAGTTAAGCAGCAATAACCCTATTCAGTACATAGATGGGTGACCACTTAGGAACAGCGGGTATTGTAAGCATTCTGATAAGATCATTGAAGTTAAGCAGCAATAATCCTACTCAGTACTTAGATGGGTTGATCACTTAGGACAGCGGGTATTGGGAAGCATTCTGATAAGAGCATTGAAGTTAAACAGCAATAACCATACTCAATAATTAGATGGGTGACAACTTAGGAACAGCAGATATTGTAAGCATCCTGGTAAGATCATTGAAGTTAAGCAGCAATAACCTTACTCAGCACTTAGATGGGTGACCACTTAGGAACAGCGGGTATTGTAAGCATTCTGATAAGATCATTGAAGTTAAACAGCAATAAACTTACTCAGTAATTAGATGACAATAAGCCTGTTCAGCCATTAAGATATGATGACCACTTAAAAAGTTAAGAAGCTAGGAGCCAGTTTCAGTACTTAGATGGGTAACCATTTCGGAACAGCCATGGTATTGTAAACATCTTGACGGTCTGTATATTACACAAAGCAAAGCTTTGTAAATTCTTAGCGCCTATAGTTAAGCCGCACTTAGATTCTTCGCCTACCTTAACTACCTCACCTCTCGTCTCTCTCACCACATCCATAGCAAAGTATAAAACTGATGGTTAGTCCATTATAATCGAGCAGAAGGACTTAGATTATAATAATGATAACAGGCTTTATTCTGAGCAGAACGAGTTCTAAGGCGAATATATAGTGAACTTTGAAATATCCCATCACACAGGAAAAATATAACGAAAATTTGATACCAACCATGAGAGAAATTAGGTTGGCTGAATTAACGAAATGGTTTCCGTTCGATTCATCGACGTTGGGCAGCGATGGCTTGTTCAGTACTTAGAGGTGCCGGTTTGTTTCGCGTGTTGTTTTTTTACGGCATGTACTACTCCACCTAAAAGGGAAAGGAAGGATAGAGGGAAATGAAATAAAAGAAGGAAATCAATAAAGAGGGGAAGGAAATACAATAATAGAAAGAAAATTAAAAGAGAAAGGAAGGATAGAGGGAAATGAAATAAAAAAGAAAATACAATGATAGGAAGGAAATTAAAAGGGAAAGGAAGGATTGAGGGAAATGAAATAAAAACAGAAAGGAAAATAATAAAAAAGAAGAAGGAAAATAATAAAGAGAGGAAGGAAATAAACAATGATATGAAGGGCAGAAATTAAGGGAGGAAGGAAAGAGTGAAAAAAATAGGAGGGATAGAGAGAAAAATAAAGAGGAAAGAAATAACAGAGAAAGGAAATATATAGACATGGATTGGAAGGACATAAATAAGAAGAGTAAGGATAGGGTGGAAAGAAATAGGTAACACAGGATCGCTAGTATAGGGAATTCAACGAGAATCGAACTCACTATTCAGTAGTAATGGATCTGTAAGACTATCTTGCTAACCCTTGTACAACGATGGGTCACACAGCTATTTGGGTAGGATTTGAGATCATTTAAGCTAGGATTGGTCAAGTTATTAGATTACGATATTATATGAATTTTTCTGAAAAAATTTTTACATCTCAAAGATAGATAGATTGATAGTTATGAACTGACTGAGATAGATAGATGGATAGATATGAACAGGCTGAGACAGATAGACAGACAGATAGATAGATAGAGATAAAGAAAGAAAGAAAGAGAGAGAGAGAGAGAGAGAGAGAGAGAGAGAGAGAGAGAGAGAGAGAGAGAGAGAGAGAGAGAGATGAACATAGATAGATAGATATTTATATTTTATATATAGGATGCTGTTGTTCCACATTGAACTCAATGGTCGCCGAAGATGTCCTTTAAATGAAGTAATCGTATTTACATCTCAAAGATAGATAGATAGATAGATTGATAGATATGAACTGACTGAGATAGATAGATAGATGGATAGATATGAACAGGCTGAGACAGATAGATAGACATATAGACAGATAGATAAAGAGAGAGAGGGAGAGAGAGGAACATAGATAGATAGATAGATAGATAGAGAGAGAGAGAGAGAGAGAGAGAGAGAGAGAGAGAGAGAGAGAGAGGAACATAGATAGATTGATAGATAGATAGATATGTTTTATATATAGGATGTTGTTGTTCCACATTGAACTCTATGGTCGCCGAAGATGTCCTTTAAGTGAAGTAATCAATTTGCCAAAGAATAAGAAGAAATATTGTCTTGCTTTCTTCATTGGTGGTTATGCCAAATATGTTATCTCTCCCCAATTGTGCGCAAAGGGGGTAGCCCTCCCCCCGGGGTGTATGGGAAAAAGTGAAGTGAATACAGTACAATGAGGAGAGCGGGATCGATAAAAGAAGCTGAGGCCAGATTGGCTGGGTATTAATTTTCTTTCGGTCAGCGAACCGCACACGTGATCCAGGTACTTTTTTTTTCTCTTTTCACCCAAAGTAATTCATCCTTTGCGTAACCACAGGTATTGTAAGCATCCTGATTAGATCATTGAAGTTGAAGTTAAGCAGCAATAACCCTATTCAGTACATAGATGGGTGACCACTTAGGAACAGCGGGTATTGTAAGCATTCTGATAAGATTATTGAAGTTAAGCAGCAATAAACTTACTCAGGACTTAGATGGGTGACCACTTAGGAACAGCGGGTATTGTAAGCATTCTGATAAGATCATTGAAGTTAAGCAGCAATAACCCTATTCAGTACTTAGATGGGTGACCACTTAGGAACAGCAGGTATTGTAAGCATTCTGATAAGATCATTGAAGTTAAGCAGCAATAAACTTACTCAGGACTTAGATGGGTGACCACTTAGGAACAGCGGGTATTGTAAGCATTCTGATAAGATAATTGAAGTTAAACAGCAATAACCCCACTCAGTACTTGGATGGGTGACCACTTAGGAAACAGCAGGTATTGTAAGCATTCTGATAAGATCATTGAAGTTAAGCAGCAATAACCCCACTCAGTACTTGGATGGGTGACCATTTAGGAACAGCGGGTATTGTAAGCATTCTGATCAGATCATTGAAGTTAAGCAGCAATAACCCTATTCAGTACATAGATGGGTGACCACTTAGGAACAGCGGGTATTGTAAGCATTCTGATAAGATCATTGAAGTTAAGCAGCAATAATCCTACTCAGTACTTAGATGGGTGATCACTTAGGAACAGCGGGTATTGTAAGCATTCTGATAAGAGCATTGAAGTTAAACAGCAATACACTTACTCAGTAATTAGATGGCAATAAGCCTGTTCAGCCATAAGATAGATGACCACTTAAAAAGTTAAGAAGTGAGGAGCCAGTTTAGTACTTAGATGGGTAACCATTTCGGAACAACAGGTATTGTAAACATCTTGAGGTCTGTATATTACACAAAGGAAAGCTTTGTAAATTCTTAGCGCCTATAGTTAAGCCGCACTTAGATCTTCGCCTACTTTAAACTACTCACCTCGTCTCTCTCACCACATCCAAGCAAAGTATAAAAACTGATGGTTAGTCCATTATAATAGAGCAGAAGGACTTAGATTATAATAATGATAACAGGGCTTTATTTGGACAGAACGAGTTCTAAGGCGAATAGATAGTAGTGAACTTTGAAATATCCCATCACACAGGAAAAATACCAAGAAAATGTGATACAGCCATGAGAGAAATTGGGTTGGCAGAGTTAACAAAGTGGTTTCCGTTCGAACATCGACGTTGGGCAGCGATGGGCTTGTTCAGTACTTGGATGGGTGGCCGGTTTGTTTCGGTGTTGTTTTGTTTACGGCATGTCAAACATTGTTGGGTTATTTTATAACGAAGACGTTTTGCTCTATTCATGATTGATATGTATTGGTTGTTTGTTTTGTTCTACCGCATATCAACCCCCTTTCAGGTCATTTAATGCAGAATCAAGTAATTTTGATAAACAATAGACTCAGGTTGCTCACAGTATCTGCTGTTGCAGAAGTTCGTGTGGAAGGGTTTTCGTAAATACACCATCTCTCAAATAATAAACATACCTAATCTACTATCCAGTACCCAGAGAAACGGCAACATACTAGTGACTGCTTACCAAGACCTTAGGTAGATTTAATATGAATTATGCTGGCTGAGTAGTCTTATACCACTAGCAGTGGTTTACCTTTCTTTAGGCCGCTGGCGAGTATTATATTTATCTGTTATAAAGAATGCATTTAATTTCCAACCTCCGTTTGGTTATATCTTATTTAGTAACCTTTGTTACCAACCTTTGTTACAACAATTATTTAGCACATAGAAGAACGGCGATATACTACTGACTACTAACCAAGACCTTAGGTGGATTTAATATGTCCCAGTCTTCATAAATACGGAAGAATTATACTGACTAAGTAGTCTTATACCACTAACAGTGGTTTACCTTTCTTTAAGCCGCTGGCGAGTATTATATTTAATAGTAATAGTGTTCTCCCAACTGTGCTGCACTCTGCTCACCAACAATCAAAATCTATCTCGAAATGCCTCGTCCACTCGTCGCAAGAGCCAAAATACTACTGCCAGCTTTTTTCGTAGTCGTCGTACGTAATCGTTTGACGCTGCCTCTAGCCGTTGCCGTATGCGTATATGCACGTCCGATCTCAAGAGAATTTGCATACGTGCAATCCCATTCTTGCTGGTTCGAGATCACCCATCGTTAAATATAGTGCTTACAGCAGCCATATTTCTTTCCCGCGATGACCCTGCAAGCCAGACTCGTCCGCGTACGCTTTGAGTTTCGAGGTACGTTATTTTCCCTACATCCACAATCTGTTATAAAGAATGCATTTAATTCCCAACCTCCGTTTGGTTATATCTTGTCTAGTAAACTTTGTTAGGTAACAACAATTATTTAGCGCATAGAGGAACGGTGATATATTACTGACTAATTACCATGACCTTAGGTGGATTTAATATATCCCAATCCTCATAAATACGGAAGAATTATACTGGTTGAGTAGTCTTATACCACTAGCAGTAGTTTACCTTTCTTTAAGCCGCTGGCGAGTATTATATTTTGTTACTGTTATAAAGAATGCATTTAATTTCCAACCTCCGTTTGGTTATATCTTATCTAGTAACCTTTGTTAGGTAACAACAATTATTTAGCACATAGAGGAACGGCAATATACTACTGACTAATTACCATGACCTTAGGTGGATTTAATACATCCCAATCCTCATAAATACGGAAGAATTATACTGGCTGAGTAGTCTTATACCACAAGCAGTGGTTTACCTTTCTTTAAGCCGCTGGCGAGTATTATATTTATCTGTTATAAAGAATGCATTTAATTTCCAACCCCCGTTTGGTTATATCTTATCTAATAACCTTTGTTAAGTAACAACAATTATTTAGCACATAGAGGAATGGTGATATATTACTGACTGCTTACCAAGACCTTAGGTGGATTTAATATTTCCCAGTCCTCATAAATACGGAAGAATTATACTGGCTGAGTAGTCTTATACCACAAGCAGTGGTTTACCTTTCTCTAAGCCGCTAGTGAGTATTATATTTTGTTACTGTTATAAAGAATGCATTTAATTTCCAACCTCCGTTTGGTTATATCTTATCTAGTAACCTTTGTTAGGTTGCAACAATTATTTTAGCACATAGAGGAACGGCAATATACTACTGACTAATTACCATGACCTTAGGTGGATTTAATACATCCCAGTCCTCATAAATACGGAAGAATTATACTGACTGAGTAGTCTTATACCACTAGCAGTGGTTTACCTTTCTTTAAGCCGCTGGCGAGTATTATATTTTGTTACTGTTATAAAGAATGAATTTAATTCCCAACCTCCGTTTGGTTATATCTTATCTAGTAACATTTGTCAGGTAACAACAATTATTTAGCAAATAGAAGAACGGTAATATACTACTGACTACTAACCAAGACCTTAGGTGGATTTAATATGCCGCAGTCGTCATAAATACGGAAGAATTATACTGGCTGAGTAGTCTTATACCACAAGCAGTGGTTTACCTTTCTCTAAGCCGCTAGTGAGTATTATATTTTGCTACTGTTATAAAGAATGCATTTGATTCCCAACCTCCGTTTGGTTATATCTTATCTAGTAACCTTTGTTAGGTAACAACAATTATTTAGCACATGGAGGAATGTCAATATACTACTGAATTCTTACCAAGACCTTAGGTGGCTTTAGTAGAACTATATCGGTTCTATTCGCCTACTTTAGCTACCAATAAGCCACCAGAAACGCCGTCAACGTATTCAGGTCACATGATTCTTATTTGTAATTGTAGTTTTTTTATGTGAAGACAAAGTCAACTCAAACAATAGTCCTAATCAGAAAAGCCAGACTAATTTGAGCTTTATTCAAAATACATTGCGTTTATGTAAAAGTAACGTACGGTTTCTGATGCAGACGAGACACACATTTGAGAAAAAAAAAAAAAAAAAAAAGAAGAAGCTCACTGACTTTCGTTTTAGCTGTTATTGCTCGTGGAAGAGTTCGTGAAAGTTTTTCAGTTCAGTCTGCGCACGCGCAGAACTCGTTCTATCTTCCTGGCACGGGCATTTCTTGTTTTTTTGTTTGTTTTGTTTTTTCTATTGTTAATATCATTGACGGGACTAACTAGAGATATTTCTTTCGTTCGTGTTTGTTCTTAATCACTTAGATTACAATGTGGGTTCATTAAGGTACGGTCAGCTGTTGATTCATAAACTAAATCAACCGTGATGAAGTCATATAAGTGGATTGTATAAGAATATATATATATATATATATATATATATATATATTATATTATATATATATATTATATATATATATATAAAGTGGAAAAACAAACAGGAATATTTTTTATGTTATTTATTTTTTAATTAATACTTTTTTGTCTCATCGTCAGTTTGCAGACATATTAATGTAACCACCATATATATATTATTATACTAAAGCTGAATGAATCAAGGATTGTTTGCTAAAGACTTTTTCTGTTTAGTTTAATGACACAAAATACATCCCAAAATTATCCTTAGTTTTGGGAAAAAGTTATGTTTGCAAAAAAAAAAAAAAAAAAAAGGAATCCATTTTATTTGGTTCTAATTAGTAGTAATTTGCAATTAAGTCCAAAACTCACCCGTCTCTTACTTCACATTCTGCTTGGTATTTTCCCTTTTTATAGCTGACCGTACCTTAATGAACCCATATTTTGATACTTATTCGCGCCAAAACTAAAAGTAAATAATATGAGTCATTTCGGTTATCAATGAGCGCGATTCCCTAACCTCTTGGCATAAAATAACCCTAGAGGTATCTAATTAAAGACAAGGAAGCCTTGTTTTGCATATTCTTATTTTGTGTTAGTTTATATAAATACAATAAGAAGTGACAGTTTATTTAGCAAAAGACGTTAGCTGGCCCCGGCTAGGGGAGGGTCTTGTCTCCGAGGGAAAATTGGTAAGGGAAGATTCCTGAGCCTTATGGTCAAGAATCTCTCCTCCTCCCAGAATAAACACCAAAGGTTTTTCTGTTATTATTTTGTCTCCTCGTTCTCAGATTTATTTTTGTTTTAAATAACATTTTATAAAAAGAAGGTTCTACACGGTACGGACTCTTCGCACTGTTGTCCCGGCTCGGTCAATCAAAAGCCAAGCTCAGTGACATCTACGTCATCTTTATTCTGTTTTCTTTTTTCATTATCAAGATCTTTCAATTTCCACATTCGTCCAACGTCAACCCATCGTTGACGTCACATATTAACTGTTACACTCACTTTTTTTACAACTATTAAAATTACCATGTCTGGGGGATTCACAAACTTTCGAGTAGCACTTTATATAAAGTACATATATTGTTGGTAATATTACTGTAGAAATACATAAGAATCAGATATAAAAGGTATTGTTAATGATAGGAATTAAAGTAAGTGTTGATTCTTAGAATAAAGGAGTTGTCTGATTCCTATTCGCACGAAAAATTATTGTAAAAAAAAAGAAGCTCAGTGACATCTACGTCATCTTTATTCTGTTTTCTTTTTTCATTATTAATATCTTTCAATTTCCACATTCGTCCAACGTCAAACCACCGTTGACGTCACACATTGACTGTCTCACTAATTATTTTACAACTATTACAATTACCATGTCTGTGGGCTCACAAACTTTCGAGTAGAACTTTCTATAGAGTACATATCTTATTATAATGGAGATTGTGGGTTTGTCTATCTGTAACCGAAACTATATTACTATACAAGTCACAATTCCCTTTGTTATTTACATCACATTCTCCATGATTTTATTTTTATTTAAACCTTAATTATTAACAAAATTGTTTTACATCATTAAGACTGTTGATCACATCTACATATTAATAACATGCAATTGTATTTATATATACAACAAAATAGAGGTTTACAGTGTGAATGGGAATTTGCATATTGATCTTAAAAATTGGATTTTAATAATATATGCTTAGTATTATTGATTTCTAATTGTTTGGTTTTTCTTATTGAATATGAGCAAAATCTCAGGGATAAATCTTAAAAGAAATCCATTAACAAGAAGAAATAACCGTAATATTATTCTTTACTTCCTATTTTAACTAAATAGTTAAATTAGGAAAATTTATCAAAGACAGACGGGAGTAATGGAACATGATGGAAGAGTTAGTTTCAAAGTTGTTCTATTTTTTAATCATACCCCCTCTGTTCCAAATCTTTTTATCTGCATTCTTATTCAGTTTCATTAGTCTTTCTATTTTAATATGATATTTTATTATATTAAAACTTAGGTACTAGCACCCGGAGGGTGCATATATTTGCTAGTATTGTTAATAATATTACTTTAGTAATACATAGAGAATCAGATATAAAAGATATTGTTAATGATAGGAATTAAAGTAAGTGTTAACTCTCACAATAAAGGAGTTATATTTGTCTGGTACTTATTCGCGCCAAAACTAAAAGTAGATATCACTTATAGTCTTCTCAGTCATTTCGCCTATCGAAAATAAACCAGTTTATGTTAGTTTATATATACACAATGAGAAGTGACAGTTTGCGTCGTAAAAAAGGCAAGAAATAAAAGGAATAAAAAATACTCATAAAAATCTCGCCTCTTGTTTGTATGTATCGTTATTTTTTTTTACCTTTGTTTACTGATGCTAGATTCTTTTAGCAAATGATTGAAAATATAGATCGTTATTACTTGTCATTTTCTGTCACAGAAATAATGTATTAGCGGATGAAAATAACAGACTGTTTATAATCCTGTCCATTCAATGCAATAAAAAATGAAAAAAAAATGACTGACAATCTGACAGTTATGTACATGCGTGGGTTTACTACACATGTAAGTATATATATATATATATATATATATATATATATATATATATATATATATATATATATGTGTGTGTGTGTATATATGTGTATATAATATATATATATATGAATAAACTCATCAGATATATGAATAAATATATATATATATATATATATATATATATATATATATATATATATGTGTGTCAAAAATGTATCGAGATTTTTTGTACTTTTTGACACACTTTGTATTCTGAAAAAATAACGTTCCATTCATTCTTCATTTCTATCTTAGTGAATACAGCTTTGAACTTGGTACTTCTTTGACACACCTTATATTCTGAAATGAATTAACGGAATGGAACGTTATTATTTTTAGAATACAAGGTGTTTCAAAAAGTACAAAAATCTGGATACGTTTATGAAACATTATATATATATATATATATATATATATATATATATATATATATATATATATATATATAAAGAGATATGAATAAATTGAGGTGGATAGATTGATGGATAGATAGCTCGATAGCTAGATCGATAGATAGATAGATATGAATAAATTTAGATAGATAGATAGATACAAATAAATAAATTCTGATAGAAAGAGATATGAATAAGTTGAGATGGATAGATTGATAGATAGATATGTATATATTGAGATAGATAGATAGATATGAATAAATTGAAATAGAGAGATTGACAAATAGATAGATTGATAAACTGAGATGGATATATATATATATAGATAGATAGATCGATCGATAGATAGATATGAAGGAATTGGTATAGAAATGAAGAGGAATAAAAATAGTCAGGGCAGCAGTCATACCTGAACGACGAGCGTCCGGCCATAAAAAAAGCCGAGAAAATTATATTCGGAAATTCCTTTTTCATTACTGTTTAGCATACTCCACCAGTTTTACGAACACCATTCCTATTGCCACCTCATATATTATTGATTACCGATACCATATTCAGTGTAATCATCATCATCATCATCATCATCATCATCATCATCATGTGCCAACATGTACATGTAAGTACAGTCGTCGGGGTGGCCTAAAGTCGGTATCAGCAAAACAGCGAGGGAGTCTATCCATTTTTCGCTCGCGTTTGACCAGTCTTGGCCTTTTCTTGATATAGTTATTTACTAAGCTTAGCTTAGATGGGGACAAGGCCAGAAGTGTTGGGGCGCCCAGTGAGAATCGAACTCTCTAACAATGGTCTGCTAATCTAGCTTGCTAACCATTACACCACGTGAGGTGCCCGCGTTTTCTTGATATATATATATTTACCAACCCCTCCGCACGAGCAGGATGTGACACAAGGTCAATTTCTTAAGCGGAGTTCAACAGGTTTGAATTCAGAGTTTTCCTTCTCCTAGACCGGTTGCCTAACCAAAGTTAAAGAACCCAGTCTGCCCTACTATTTATCCATAGCTGGAGGGAGAGTAGGATTCATGCCTTTTCCAAGGGTATTAGCGCTAAGTGAAATGCAATTACCACATCCAGATTTGAACTCGGGGCGACGAGTCCATTTCCCATGACTTTAACCATTACACCACGCGCGTTTTCTTGATATAAGGTGTGTGCTAGACGCCCGCTTCTACTTATAGACTCGTGATAATCATGTGACCAACCTATTGGCCAATCACTGACAGTACACTGCTGCTGATATTGTTATTAATACCAGCTGTTCTGGTCATACCTACACATATTGCTTTGAACCTTCGTGGACGACAGAACATATGA
>CM042173.1:1525099-1530099 GCA_023376005.1 Doryteuthis pealeii | reverse complement strand
ATATATATATATATATATAGGAACAAATTTTTAGTACAAGAAAACTTATAGAGTACCGAAAGTAATTGAATCATATGTATGTTGGGAGATCATGCAAGTTGCGGGATGGTCGAATAAAACAATATTTCATTACGAGAATAAAATATGAAATATACGGGGGCCCCGGTGTATGAAAATACGAAGGCCTTTTCGTCCGGTTCTTTTTCAAGTATAATCACCGGCGACAATTAAAAGTCAGATTGTATGAGAAATATTCTTTTGGAACGAATGGGGGTGAGCCAGAGGGGGACGAAAAAAAAAGGGGTGTGTGGAATATGTATATAAACACCTCAGGTCCCACCAGGATTGGAAAGGTCTCCCAACAAATAAAAGGAGTGTTTGGGTTTTTGTCTGCACAAAGTGGGACGAAGGAATAAGATGTAAACAGCTTCGAGAATGTTTAGGTGTTGCCTATATATATATATATATATATATATATATATATATATGAACTCTCAATCTCGTTTATATACCCGAATGTGGGTATATAATAAGAGCCGGTTTAGCTCGGTAGAGCGTTCGGCTAGAAACCACAAGGTTTCTAGTTCGATACCGGTCCTCGCCAACTCAGCGTATGAGTAGCATAGGGATCTGTGCGGTAAAGTAAGGAGCTGATGGTAGGTGTGGCGCTCCACCTCAGACGCCAAAACAATCTCCTTGGTCTAGCGCTAGTGAAAAGGGGATAGACTCCCTCGCTGACTGGCTGATACCGACTTTAGGCCACCCCGATGACTTTACTTATTACTTACTTATAATAACTGTGGATTGTGGAGTATGTATTTACCCAACCCCACCACACAGGCAAGATCATTGTGTAGTGTTACATCAGGGTTGGCATTCATCTCTCTCCAAGCGACGATGGAGTAGTGTCCAATTATCATTTTTGAGTGGAACTACGAAGCCTGGGCGCATGCGCTGTTGCCCAAAGCAGAAAATTTCCCCTCTCCACACTACCGCTGTGATTCAAAGTAAAAGTAAAAAACCCAATGCAACATTTATTTAGTGTCGCAAAAGTTGCTGGGTAACACTGGAGTCCAGCATCACATCACCTTAGGGACTCCGACTCCGGATTTGTTTTCGTGGTTACTCCCCCTAGCCTTACCTTAGGATAAGGTAAAGCCGACTGAAAAAAATCTGTTACATAGACATACTTATATAGTTGGTATCCGTTCATCTACTAGAGACAATGGCGTAGTGTTAAAAAAACAAGTGCAACTACGTAGCCTTGGCGGGTTGATAAGAAGGATAAGCTGTCGCCCAAGCAACAGTTCCCCTCTCTCTACACTGTTGTTGTGGTCCAAAGAGAAGGCCAAAATTACATTTTGGCAAATATAGTATCACAGAAGTCGCTGGATGGCGCTGCAGTTCAGCATCAAACCATCTTGGGGATTCCATCTCGAGATTTGGTTTCGTGGTTTACTCCCCTAGCCTTTTCTTGGAATGATTTATAGTCGCTGGGTAGCTGAGGTTTTATAGCAGACTATTCCTTGTTCCAGATGGATTGCCGACATCAGCATCAAACCATCTTGGGGATTCCATCTCGAGATTTGGTTTCGTGGTTTACTCTGTAATGGGTATGGCATGGTTTCTTTCTCCTGGACTGGTTGCCTAACAAAGTTTTAAAAGCCCAGTCTGTCCTACTGTATGTATTGAGGAGTGGATAATTATTTACTGGTTGATTTTGAAAAGAAAGAACTACACAGGAAGATCAACAACAACAAAACAAAGAAGAAGAAGAAGAAGAAGAAGAAGAAGAAGAAGAAGAAGAAGAAGAAGAGAAGAAGAAGAAGAAGAAGAAGTGGGGATAGAAGAAGAAGAAGAAGAAGAAGAAGAAGAAGAAGAAGAAGAAGAAGAAGAAGAAGAAGAAGAAGAAGAAGAAGAAGAAGAAGAAGAAGAAGAAGAAGAAGAAGAAGAAGAAAGAAGAAGAAGAAGAAGAAGAAGAAGACAATGGTTTATTTCACACATTACACAATATAAACAATGTCACACAAAACAAAAAATGTAATGTTGATTGTATTAATGTGTGGAGGATGATCACTAATTGGGACTAAGCCTATTCTAGTAGTGACCACGTCAGTTGATTGTTTTAAATTTTTGTTGTTTTCATAGTTTGAAACTTTATTATAGTGATAGCGTGTTATAGTTTTACTATAGTGATAGGTTCGGCTGATTGGTTGGTTGGATTTTACGACATGTAAAGAAGAAAAAGACAAAAGAAAGAAAATAAATCATCGACTCAACACAACATGTGTTGCATAATTTATGTGGTAGCATAAATTATTGACAAACACCGCCCTGTCATCTGGGGCGTTAGAATGCACCGACTGCACCTCTGCAGAGGGGTAAGACTCCCCCAATGGGGCCACCTGTTAGCCGTGGGTAACGACCCGTAATGCTTAAGGATAGAACCCCGGTGGATGAGCAGTCGACTCAACACAACATGTGTTGCATAATTTATGTGGTAGCATAAATTATTGACAAACTCCGCCCTGTCAGCTGGGGCGTTTACATGCCATAAAAGGGTTTACATGCCGTAAAAAGAACAACCCAACTAGCCAAACAGCCAACAATAATTATTTTAAAACTGAATTAGGTTTGAAATAACCCAGTAAGGGTTTACAGGCTATAAAATCTATCAATAAACCAACCACCTTATAACCCAACTAACTAACCCAACAACCAACAGTAATAACTCCTAAACTAACTGTGGCATTAAATAACCCAATAAGGTTTTACATGTCGTACAAATCAACCAAACAAACAACCAACCAACTGTAATAACTCTTAAAGTAATTTCGGTATAAAATAACCCAAAATTGTTGAACTGAATTCGGTATTAGATAACCCCAAAAGGGTTTACATGCCGTAAAATGAACCACCCAATCAACTACCCAGCCAACCACAAATAATAATTGTTAAACTGACTTTGGTATTAAATAACCCATTAAGTGTTAACATGCCGTAAAATCAATCAACCAGCAAATCAACCAGCCACCAATAATAATTATTAAACTACCTTCGACATTAAATAACCCAAAAGGGTTTACATGCCGTAAAATAGACCAACCAGTCAACCAACCAACCGACAATAATAATTGTTGAATTGACTTCGGCATCAAATAACCCTATAATGCTTTACATGCCATAAAATCAACAAACCAATCAACCAACCAACAAGAATAATTGTTGAACTGAATTCGGTATTAAATAACCCAAAAAGGATTTACATGCCGTAAAATAAACCATCCAACCTGATATAATAATTGTTGAACTGACTTCGGCATCAAATAACCCTATAATGTTTTACATGTCGTAAAATCAACCAACCAGCCAACCTATACGAACACACATTGAATATAGTATTCTCCCATTGTTAAACTCCAGTCTTTCCAATCGTTGCTAATTCGTATCTGTCCAATGCCAAAAACTCTCTTTTCTTTAGAAATCCAATCACCATTTTATAAATTGCAAAGACATACTTTGGCCTTTCTCAATGGCCATTCTTTCTTAGAAACTGTCAATATCACATTGTAGATTTCCCTGCAGTGACTTTCGCCCAATTTCTACTCTTGTCTTTCTCTTCTTTCTTTTTATATAAACTTCTAAATCGATGAGCCAGCAAAAGGAAATGGAAGAGTCGTTTAGATTCATCTGCAGGTTTTACGCTCTGCTGTCTCTTCCCGCCATTACCGTTTGATATGTATTTTCCCGCTTCAATAGAGAGCAACGTTCGCATATTCAAAATGGCTACCAATGGCCGAGATTTACAAGAGACAACTAAAGAAGTATATCTGGGGAAAAGAAAATAAACTTAAAAAAAAAATCTCGAGCGTATTCGCTTGTCTAGACTCAATTCAATAAAAAAATAACAAAATAAGTAAATAAAAAATAAGTAAATAAAAAATAATAATAAATAAATAAAAATAAATAAATAAAAAAAGCTTTTATTTGATATTTAGATATTTTATGTTTTTTATCATAACTAGCAAATATATGCACCCTCCGGGTGCAAGTATTTAAGTTTAAATGTAATAAAATATTAGATTAAATCAGAAAGGCTAATGAAACTAATTAAGAATTCAAATAAAAAGATTTGAAACGGAGGGGGTATAATCGGAAAATACAACAACTGAAACTTACTCTTTCATCACTTCCGTTTTTCAATGCTAAATTTTCCTAATTTAACTATTTAGTTAAAATAGGAAGTAAAGAATAAAATTACAAAAAAATTAATTTCTTCTTGTTAATGAATTCCTTTTAGGATTTATTGAAGAGATGTTTACTCATATTCATTAAGATAAAACCAAACAATTAGAAATCAATAATACCAAGCACATTTTTATTAAAATCGGGTTTTTTAATATCAATATGCAAATTAGCTTTACGTTTACACTGAAAACTGCTATTTTGTTGTATATATAAATACAATTGCATGTTATTAGTATTTAGGTAAGGCCAACAGTATTAATAATGTCAAACAGCTTTATTATTAATTGCGGTTTAAATAGAAATAGAATCATGGAGAATGTGATGTAAATAACTAAGGGAATTGTGACTTGAGTAGTAATATAGTTTCGGTTACAGACAGAAAAACACACAATCTCCATTATAATAAGATGTCCATTTTTACACATATTTATTTTTAGATGTTCCCATCATTTCATGTGTAGGCGCGTTGTTTTTCTGTATCAAGTCCTATATATATATATATATATATATATATATATATATATATATATATATATATATATATAATAAGATAAATATATAAAGGTTTTACATATCTATTTATTAGGTGACAAAGGAACAATCACAACCATATTGGTTTCATGCGATGCAATCATCAGGTGAAGATGTTTCAAATGTAAGGAAAATCGAAAAAATTTACAAAAAATTTCAAAAAATTCAATAGATATGGGATGCGTATGATTGGATAAAATGATGTGTGTGTGTATGTGAAG
>CM042173.1:1517599-1520099 GCA_023376005.1 Doryteuthis pealeii | reverse complement strand
ATATATTTATTTTATTATGTTATATAACAGCTCTATTTTATATTGAGCACTCTACCAATAATACTGCGTTTGGTACACCGTTCCAGCAAAAGCTGAAACGGTGACCATCCCACACTATATATATATATATATATATATATATATATATATATATTATATATATTATATATATAAAATTTAAGCATTTACCAATGTTGAATTGTATTATAATCCTTCTAGTTGTCGTCGTCGTCATCACCGTGGCTCGTACCAGAGCCGTTAGAATTGTGGGTGAGCTGAGGAATTATTGGGTGTGAGGCGGAGAATGTAATTAGAATGCTAATAAAATCCCCAGAACTTTTAATTCGACCGTCTAACCTGTTGATCTTGATTTGTTCTTTTTCGATTAATTTTCCAGCAACAAAAATCGATACTGTTCAAATTCCGACCGACCGAGGTCTAATTGTGACTTTCTCAACTCGTATCAATCTTGGTATTAATCTCTCTGCCCACGTGACCTGGGTTTGCTTATTTATTGGCTGATTACCCATTCATTCATTCATTCATTTGGATTTATATCCTTCATTCATTAAGTCGGTTATTTGTCTTTCTCAAATGTTTTCTCAAATGATTTACTTTGGTATATATATATATAGATATATATGTGTGTGTGTGTATGTTTATATAGGTATATCCCTCTCGTTTGTGGGAGGCACATCTATCAGGTTTGGGCATTAGTATATATATATATATATATATATATATATATATATATATATATATATGTGTGTGAGAATGGGAAATGAATCCGACAATATGAGGAAAAAATGAGTAAAGAAAAGAAATGTAGATGGATAAAAATGAATTTTATCGATATCACTTTTAATCGATATCACTTTTAATCGATATCGCTTTTAATCGATATCACTTACACATGTTTCGGTCTGTTTATCAAAATGTATACGGATTTACGTTATTATTATTATTAAAATAATCAGATGGAGTTGAAATGATGATGATAATAATAATAGGAAAAATTATGAACATTTTATGCATTTTTCCTATTATTATTATCATCATCATTTCAACTCCATCTGATTATTTTAATAATAATAATAACGTAAATTCGTATACATTTTGATAAATAGACCGAAACACATGTGTAAGTGATATCGTTATTAAAAGTGATATCGATAAAAATTTTATTTTTATCCATCTACATTTCTTTTCTTTACTCATTTTTTTCCTCATATATATATATATATATAGTATATATGTTCGTGTGTGTGTGTGTGTGTGTGTGTAGGGTCGGTTTAGCTCAGTCAGTAGATATTCCCGCCTCTCGGGTCAGAGAGCTATAACCGTCCTGGTAGTTTTCCATTCCCTGATCTGAAAATCAATGTCCCCTTAGAAATCTCGCTACAGGGTCCGTCAACAAACCACGCCACCGAACAAATTATGTAACAATTTCTGCCATTCCACAAGAGTTTCTGGGAAGATCAGTTGATGTGATTCCCGAGAAACTTGAGAGGCTGGAGTCGAATAGAATTTTGAATAAAAGTCCATGTTATGTCTGTTCTTCTCATATTCATTTGTTGCAAAATTAATGATTCAGAAATAAATTATAAGATTCAATCTATAATCACCATGTACAGCTCAATCAGTAAAGCATCCGTTTACGAACCATAAGGTTCCGGGTTCGATACTTGTGTTGCATAATCTATGCAGTTGCATAGGTTATTGTCAATCCCCTGTATGTCTGAAGGGATGGCCCATTTTTTATATCACAGACGGGACATTCCATGGAATATTACAGAAAGCACGCGAAATACGTGAAGTCACATGGGACCAAGTTAACCCGTCAGTTCCAGCTTGGACGTCAGGCAGAAAAGATGTCTGCCTTATCTGAGCTCAAATGCACACGCACGTTGTGTTAGTTAGAAGAAGAATTTTAGTTAAGTAAATAAAAATTAAAGAAGATAGATGGTGTTCTTGTTTGATGAATGTCTTGGCAAAGACTAAACAAGAAGAAGGGAATGATCAAAGACGAACAGCCCAACAGGAAATCTAGAAATAGAATTCAACATGGAGAGAAAATAAAACGACTAGAGATCACCAAATGGCCAAAGAAGTAAGTATATGCAAAATTGCATATGCAATCTTTCAGTTCTACTTATGTCTATCTCTCCTCTCTCCAGTAAAAGAACATTTGTGTATATAACCAACATGGCAATGTGTATGATATGTAACACCTGCCCTCACTAATCAGCACATGAGAGCCACTGTTTGGATCATGCCAGTAAATAGGAAGCTGAGGACGTGTGGTCCGCTTCACCGCTCAGACCAAAACCAATCTGTCTGCTGCGTCCAGCGTTAGAAAATGAGATAAACTCGCTCGCTATTCCTGGTGATAACCGACATAGGCCACTCTCCCGTTTTTAAATATCCTATATATAATATATATATAGAAAAATATATATGGAGTAAAGTAATAAGTAATAATGGTGGGACAGGTAATTCC
>CM042173.1:1502599-1512599 GCA_023376005.1 Doryteuthis pealeii | reverse complement strand
TTTTGGGTGTTATTCTTTCTTACTTTCTTACTTTTTTTTCTCTCTCTCTCCCCCTCTCTCTCTCTCTCATTCTGTTTTGGGTGTTATCTTTCTTACTTTCTTATTTTTTTCTTCTTCTCTCTCCCTCTCTCTCTCATTCCTCTTCTGCCTGTCTGTCTGTCTCTTTCTTCCTTCCTCTTTCCTCTCTCTTTCTCCCTTTCTCTCTCTCTCTCTCTCTCTCTGTTTTGGCTGTTATTCTTTCTTACTTTCTACTTCTCTCTCTCTCTCTCTCTCTCTCTCTCTCTCTCTCTCTCTCTCTCTCTCACTTTTCAATTCCCCAAGTCGCTCCGTAACGAAACTAATTAAAAAATTGAAACATTATATCACAAAATCATTTCTCAGTGATGACACGTAGAGAAATAAGAAGCGAGAGGCGGTTTGACTACATATCAAATTGGATAGCTTAGTTTAGACGTGGCACAAGGTCACAAGTATGGGGCACCTAGTGAGAAGACAATCAAACATTATCTCTTTAAACCACTTCACCTGATTAAGACCAATCAAATTCTTTTTCTTAATCTTAATCGCTTAATCCCTTGTAATCCATTGCTTTTCTTTTCTCTAATCTTTAAGAACGAGTTTCGACTCGACCCCTATGGACCCTTACAACCCAGAGATTTGACTCGACCCCACTTTAAAAAAAGACAACACTATATTCGGTTTATTTATATATTTACCAACCCCTCCACAAGAGCAGGATGTGACACAAGGTCAATTTCTTAAGTGGAGTTCAACAGGTTTGAATTCAGAGTTTTCCTTCTCCTAGACCGGTTGCCGAACCAAGATTAAAGAGCCCAGTCTGCCCTACTATTTATCCATAGCTGGAGGGAGAGTAAGATTCATACCTTTCCCAATGGTATTAGCGCAAAGTGAAATGTAATTACCACATCCAGGATTTGAACTCGGGGCGACGAGTCCATTTCCCATGACTTTAACCATTACACCACGCGCTTCCTACGAATAAAGGGTTCGGGTCGAAGTTTTATTTTAACTTAATCTAATAAAGACAGGTGTTTATGAAGTTTTGGGCTGGAGCAAATCTAGGGTGTGTGGGGACAGAGACGAGACAAAAAAATGTAATAATAATAATAATAATAATAAATAATAATAAATAATAATGTTGACTGTGGTAATAGAGATGAGACTGTAAACCATATACTCTGTGTATATAGCAAACTAGCACAACGGGAATACAAAACTAGACACGACTGGGCTGTGAAGGTGATCCACTGGGAATTATGCAAAAAATTTAATTTTGAGCATACAACAAAATGGTATATGCATAAACCAGAATCTGTTCTTGAGAACGAAACCATAACATTCTCTGGGACTTTGAAATAAAAACGGATCACCTTATCCCAGCAAGAAGACCAGGCCTAGTGTTGATAAACAAAAAAGAAAGAACTTGTCAACTGCTGGATTTTGCAGTTCCAGCAGATCACAGGGTAAAGTTAAAGGAAAATGAAAAAAATGGACAAATATCTGGACCTTGCCAGAGAACTGAAGAAGTTATGGAATATGAAAGTGAAAGTGATACCAATTGTAGTTGGTGCACTTGGAACGGTCCCAAAACGATTGGAAAAGGGTTTGGAAAGTTTGGAAATCAGAGGAAGGTTTGAAACCATTCAGAACACTGCACTGCTACAATCTGCCAGAATACTCAGAAGAGTCCTGGAGACCTGAGGAGACTTGCTGTCACTCAGACTCCAGTGAAAGACCATCAGCTAATGCTGATGTGAAAACTCAAAAGGAGTAAATAATAATAATAAGTTGGTGCACTTGGAACGGTCCCAAAATGCTTGGAAAAATGGCTGGAGAATTTGGAAATCAGAGGAAGAGTTCAGACCATCCAGCCTACTGCATTGCTGCGAACGGCTAGAATACTCAGAAGAGTCCTGGAGACACGAGGAGACTTGTTGTCACTCAAACTTCACTGAAATACCATCAGCTAACGCTGATGTGAAAAAGTTAAAAGGAGTGAATAATAATAATAATAATAATAATAATAATAATAATAATAATAATAATAATAATAAGCTAACACTGATGTGAAAACTCAAAAGGAGTAAATAATAATAATGATAATAATAATAATAGTCCTGGAGACCTGAGGAGACTTGTTGTCACTTAGACTCCAGTGAAATACCATCAGCTAACGCTCAAAAGGAGTGAAAATAATAATGATAATCTTATTATAATGGAGATTGTGTGTTTTTCTGTCTGTAACCGAAACTATATTCCTACTCAAGTCACAATTCTCTTAGTTATTGACATCAACATTCTCCATGATTTTATTTTTATCTAAACCTCAATTATTAATAAAAATTGTCTTACATTATTAATACTGTTAACTATGTCTTACATACTGACAACATGCAATTATATTTATATATACAAAAAATAGCGGTTTACAGTGTGAACGGGAAGGCTAATTTGCATATTAATATTAAAAAAATCGAATTTAATAAATATGTGCTTAAGTATTATTGATTTCTAACTGTTTGGTTTTATTTTAATGAATATAAGCAAAAATCTCTTCAATAAATCTTAAATGAAAATCCATTAACAAGATAAAATAACTGTCATTTTATTCTTTACTTCCTCTATAACTAAATACTTAAATTAGAAAAAATAACAATGAAAGATGAGAGTGATGGAAGAGTAAGTTTCAGTTGTTCCATTTTTTGCATTATACTCCCTCTGTTTCAAATCTTTTATTATACTCCCTCTGTTTCAAATCTTTTTATCTGTATTCTTATTTAGTTTTACTAGCCTTTCTAATTTAATATAATATATTATTACATTAAAACTTGAATACTTGCACCCGGAGGGTGCATATATTTGCTAATAATAATAATAATAATAATAATAATAATAATAGTCCTGCAGACCTGAGGAGACTTGTTGTCACTTAGACTCCAGTGAAATACCATCAGCTAACGCTCAAAAGGAGTGAAAATAATAATAATAATAATAATAATAATAATAATAATAATAATAATAATAATACTGCATTCTCATAAGTCTGAATAGGGCAATTATGACGCTGTGGAAAACCATGTTTTTCATCTTTTCACTGCTTCAAATTACAGTATCCGATTGCCATAGACAGCGACTCTGCCCTTTAGCGAATAGATAAGAGATACCATTTGTAAATGCGTGAACTAATCATTAGGAAATATATTTTCAAGAAGCGATATTCAAGTGGAATAATGTCTGCTTGTCAATTGTCATTTGAAATATTGTCTGCGCAAAAAATATATAGATGTATAGAAAAATAAAGTTGAGAGACTATTTCTCGGAAGTTTTTGAGATGAAAATTTGTATTATTTAGATTATTTGATGCAAATGTGACACAGGTAGGAAGTCCTTCCCTCTGGATCAATTGGATCAGATGGTCAAGTTTGATGCTTGTGCACCACCATATGTCTCTTAAGACCAGAACCGACTACCACACACACATATATATATATATATATATATATATATATATATATATATATATAATATATATTTATATATATAATATATATATATATATTATATATATTATATTAAGAAATTTGAAAAAAACAAGTGTTTTAAAAATAAGATGAATTTATTTATCGACGTTTAAACGTTTCGGTTTCCTTAAACCTTCATCAGGATGTATTATGGGGTGAAGAAATTGATGGATGTTTTATAGATGACAGGAGATGAAAAAGCTTTATAAATTTTTTTTGTTGTGTAACTGTATTTGTTCAGCGTTACACAACAACAACAACAAAAAAAAATTATAAAGTTTTTTCATCTCCTGTCATCTATAAAACATCCATCAATTTCTTCACCCCATAATACATCCTGGTGAAGGTTTAATGAAACCGAAACGTTTAAGCGTCGATGAATAAATTCATCTTTTTAACACATCTTGTATTCTGAAAAAGATTATTGAATGGAACGTTATTTTTTTTTCAGAATACAAGGTGTGACTTTAAGTACAAAAAATCTGGAAAATTTTTTGACACACCTTGCATATATATATATATATATATATACATATATTTATTTATCTATTTGTTGAATTTTTAAAATATAATTGTTTTCCATAAGCAACTACCCAGGTTTCAGGTTATTTCACCATCATCAGGTTGCTAATAGTTCTTCTGGTGTTTATGCTAAGACATTTCTTGCTGTTATGTTTTTGGACCGCAAATTATATTAAATATATATATATATATATATATATATATATATATATATATATATATATATATACACGTATCTAGCCAAAAGATAGTTGTGTCTAGCCACACTGAAGAGGCGTGAAACGCCGAAACACGTGTCTGTGGATGACTTATTAATATATGCACCCATAAATTTGGTATGAGCTCTCTAATTGGTAATTTAAATTAACTCTCACTACTAAGCATATAAGCAATGATCGTTTTCCAGATATTTGATATCTCTGTGTCCGTAAAATACATAATCAAACCTATGTACTTAATAGTTTAAAAACACCAGTCCCCACTACAGCTGTCAGTGGACGAGGGGATAAGATATCGGGCTACCATACGGTCAGTTTGAGTTCGACCCTAGCCAAAAGATAGTTGTGTCTAGCCACACTGAAGAGATGTGGAACGCCAAAACACGTGTCTGTGGATGACTTGTTATATATATATATATAAGTGGGCATTTTACTTTAGGCTCAATAACTACAGATACCGAATAAAAAATACAGACTACTGCAAGCTCATCCCAGTCGAGCAACACTTCCGACTAGATGACCATGACTTTGACAGAGACACCAAATTTACCCTCATTGAAAGAATCCAAAGAGATACCGACACCAAATCTGTAATCGAAAACCACGAGTACAGATGAATAAAAAAGATAAAAAGCTTTCATCCGTTTGGCTTTAATCAGAAAACAGACCCATTTTAACAAGAGCAATAAAACTGTCTACACCTATGAGGGTGGCCGATGTCACCTAAATAAACAAACACTGACCATCACGCATCAAACAAGCCACTTTTGACCCAATTAAAAATCTAAAAGTAACGCGCACAGTACCGAGATACATACACACACTCACATTCACACACATATATGTAAACACACACATACATACATTTATATGTATACACATATAGTCATATATCACAACTCCCATGAACCCTCCCTCACATATATAAGAGCATTAAAAAAAGAACCCACCTCATAGACGTTCTTCACGGAACAAATGGACTTGCTACTACTAACACACTCGTCTACCCGGATTTTAATAGCATGTCAAACCCTCAAAAACACTTCAATTTTTATAGTTCTTCTATAATGCTCCCTTTCAAAAAATCTATAAACAATTTCTTCAAATAAGAAATTTTCTCCTGACGATGACCTAAGGTCGAAACTAGTTGAGAATAAACAACATTCAAGAAATATTCCTGCTTGTCTTATTACTTTTTGTTCATACTATACATATATATATATATAATATATATATATATATATATATATACATATGTGTGTGTGTGTGTGTGTGTGTGTGTATTGACTAGTATTTCCCCGTTCTTCTAATTCTAATTGCTTTCTAGAAGATGAAAGATAATATTAGGCAAATTTATTAATAATAATAGATAATGTTTACTTCTTTTTTTAAGTTGAACTTTCTTTGCGAGATACAAACTTAATAACATATACAAAAGAACATAAATATCACCGTTAAGAATTGTATTAGCCAGACAAACATAAAGACACATTAAAACCATTTTGCATTACGAATAATTTTTTAAATAATTTTTACATTTCCTGTATCCATATTAAATAACACTGATCATCTCAGTACGACAACAAGATTTAATAATCATAGGCAAGGCTTTTTTCGTTAATTTGAACTTTCTTTGCGAGACAGAAACTTAATAAAATATCTAAAAAATGATATAAATGGCTCCGATAAGATTTTAATCAGTGATACAAACAGCAGTGCATTAGATCCATTTTTCACTAAGAATTATTTTTTATTACATTTTCTGCTTCCGTACTTAATAATACTGATCATCAACTCAGCAGGATAGAAATATTTTAATTGAACCTGAAGTTTAATTATAAAAATTGAAATTTAATATTTAGAGAATTCACTGCTGGATAATATCTGACTAAAATGTCTGGTTGGTTGGTTGGTTAGACTTTACGGCATGTCAACACTTGGGTTATTTTATACCGACGAAGTTTTGTTGTAGTATTATTTGGATTATTCGGACTATTGTTTTCATCTTTATTGTTATCTGTACAACGTTTCGTCCGATGTGTCCTCCGACCTGCTTCAGGTATTTCTTGTCGGACTCGGGAGCCTTCTTTTCGAACTCGGGAACCTTCTTTTCGAACTTGGAAACCTTTTTTTTCGAACTCTGGAGCCTTCTTTTCGAACACTTCGTGTCAAAGACAATATCTCAAAAATTAAGAGAAAAAGTTTTGTTTTATTCATTCATGATGTGAATCTAATTTTTAAAAAACCCATTTCTTTTAAGTACATTTTAAAACTCATTTTTTCTATTTAACCCATAGAAGTACTGCCACTCCACATAAGATTGGACCTGGGACTCATGGTGATGAATGCGTACTCCACACTCCCCAGAGCTCTAGAATTGGCCCTTCACCACTAGCTGCAGTTTAACGCCAAAGCAAGGACACAAAGGCACTCAGCTACTGTTTTGGTCACACATATAATAAAAAGGAAGCGCGTGGTGTAATGGTTAAAGTCATGGAAAATGGAGTCGTTGACCTGAGTTCAAATCCTGGACGTGGTAATTGCATTTCACTTAGCGCTAATACCCTTGGGAAAAGTATGAATCCTACTCTCCCTCCAGTTATACGATAAATAGTAGGGCAGACTGGACACTTTAACTTTGGTTAGGCAACCGGTCTAGGAAAAGGAACACTCTGAATTCAAACCTGTTAAACTCCGCTTAAGAAATTGACATTGTGTCACATCCTGCTCATGCGGAGGGGTTGGTAAATATATATATATATAATAAAAGGATTAGGGTCTTGCTGTAAGGGCAATAGGGTCGGGACAATCATATAGATGCTAGGTCTGACTTACGGCAGGGCATATTATCTATTTACGCCTGGTCGTATGAACTGTCTATTTTGCCAACGTGAGTTGAAAATTTCAGAACCCTGCGCCGGGCATTGGAAAAACTTAATAAGGGATGTGTGTCGTGATACTTTTGTACTAATGCATAATAGCGCACAAGAGATAATAGCATTAGATTACGTATAAAAAGCATTACATTTCATTACATTTAACGGACACACACACACACACACACACACACACACACACACACACACACACACATATATACACATATATATATATAACGGTTCTTAAACGAGGGCCTACATGCTATCTCTTTAAAGTAATTTCGTTTAGTTCTATCTTAATTCTTTGAAAATTAAATTATTTTCATTAAATTGCGATTCAATAGCAGGTGCTCTACCAGGGGCCGGGTTAGCTCAGTCGGTAGAGCGTTCGGCTAGAAACCACAAAGTTCCTAGTTCGATCCCGGTCCTCGCCAACTCAGCGTATGAGTAGCACAGGGATCTGTGCGGTAAAGTAAGGAGCTGATGGTATGTGTGGCGCACCACATAGACGCAAAAAACAATCTCCTTGGTCTAGCGCTATTGAAAAGGGGATAGACTCCCTCGCTGATTGGCTGATACCGACTTTAGGCCGCTCTGACGATTTTACTTTATATATATATATATGTTTATCTAATTAAGGACAAGATAGAACAGTGAAATATTATATCTATTAATAATGGAAATTCAGTCTCAATTTGTCTGTAACCGAAATAATGTCACTGCTTACGTCACATTATCCAGAATCGTCATAACATAGAATAAATACACTCAGAATTTTAGTATGCAACCTTAGACGATCCTCATTGTTTTTTTAAAAAGAAGTTTCAGTAAATACATGGCCGGTATTATATATCTATTTATAGTTTGTTTTATTTTAATATATATTTAAAGTTTACATTTCAAATTGTTGTATTTTTTACTCCTTTAATAAATTTGATGGTTTTACTTACTTAGGGTAAAAACTATTTGACATTCAATTTTTAACTCAGAGAATATTTTTGAAAAATTAATTTTTACACCGCCCGGTAAACGTTTTTGTTGTTGCTATTATTAGTAATATCAAACAGTACTGCGATATGCTGATGGCTAAGAAGTTACAAAATAATTTTGAGCATCATCGAGTGAGCATTTTAGGTCACGTATTAAATCAATTCAATACCTCTACACAACAGTATATAAAGGTATACCCATCATGTCTATGCTATTCAAAATTCTTCATTCTTATTACCATCAAATGAAGAAAAAATGTTGATTTATGATTTGCTCTTTAATCACTTTAATTGTCATGCAATATGTTCTTTACTACATACTCAAAATCAGCAGCAACCATGTAAATATTCAAAAAGTTGACTTCTGAAGGTTATTTGAACTTTGTAACCGACTTTTTGGTTAGTTAATTTTTTTGTTCGATAATGAATTTAAAAATTTTTCATTTTGGATTTGAATAAAAGTAAACTTATTTTTGTTTATTATTTAATTCATTTATTTATTAATAATTGTTTTTTTTTAGTTTTTTAATTTTTTTTTCTAAATAAATTCTATTAATTTAAAATAAAATTATTCCATCCATTTATTATCAAGAATTGTCAGGGCGGCCCCCCCCACCTCTCAACAAATCCTCTGATATTTTCTTATCTCTTTTTAGACGTCCAAATTTCTCTGAATAAATTCTATTAATTTACAAAAAAAAAAAAAAAAATTCGATCAATTTATTATCAAGAATTGTTAGGGCGATCACTCCTTAACAAACCCTCTAATATTTTTTAATCCTTTTTTTAGTCGTCCAAATTTCTCTAAATAAATTCTATTGATTTACAAAAAAAAAAAAGTTCCATTCATTTATTATCAAGAATTGACAGGGCTACCACTCCTTAACAAACCCTCTGATATTTTTTTTATCTCTCTTTCATTGTCCAAATTTCTCTAAATAAATTCTCAAAGGTATGTTACATAATTATTAGATTCCTAATATTTATGTACAGTAGTGTAGAAACAAAAATGGCTGTTATAAATTGCAGCCCACGGCCTTGAAGGATTGAATGACAAGGCTTGACCTTATCCTGATCCTTCCGGTGGATACCGTGAGAATCGGTGGAGAAGACCCTCTTCCGGATTAGATTAGAGAGAGTTTTAGTCAGATCGGTCAAAGCCACGACGGTGGTAAATCGTGTTATGCACGGCGCCGACTCAATCTGCGCAGGTAGTCTGGTGGGGATTTCAGAATAAAATATGATCTAAGTTAAATCGAAGTCGGTGTTATTATCTAAAAACTACCAATGACACAGGGCTTCTGATAAAGAGAAATCCCCAATGGAAGACAAGACACGAAGTCCCCAAGAGGAAGTCCCCAAGACGAAGTACAGACGCTAGAAGAGACGCTAGAAGAATAATAATAGAATTAAGAAAGTAAAGAAAGTGAGTATACAATAGGTATACCAACACCATGTTGGAGACTCTTGAACACATAAGTGAAAAACTGGCAGATAAGTTTGTCTATGCCATACAAACATCTTCATTTGTTTTAATGTCAAATGCATGAGTCTTAAATAAAGAAAAGCTTTTAGATTATGATTTGCTCTTAAATCACTTTAATTGTCATGTAATATGTTCTTTACTACATATCCGAAATCACCAGCAACCATGTAAATATTCAAAGAGTTCAAAATACATTACTAATACATTGATAAGATCGAGTTTGACAGTGAAAATCGTATTATGACGTGTGTTTAAAAAATCTTTAAATCATTTTAGATGCTTTTATGAGATTAAACTTACAATGTCTGCAGATATTAAAATCTATTTCGAGGCAGACAGAACATTTTAAAGGGTGGGGTGTATT
>CM042173.1:1475099-1495099 GCA_023376005.1 Doryteuthis pealeii | reverse complement strand
CGCACTAAATCAAAAGGCTATCAGTATCACTGCCACAGTATGATAATTTAATTATCACAACGTTTGATATGTTACTTAAGAGCTATTATATTATTCAATATGTAAAAAGTATACTAATCTTGATTTAACTCTCTCTCATCTCTCTCTCTCTCTCTCTCTCTCTTCTCTCTCAGTCATCTCTGAGAGAGTGTGAGAGAGTTAAATCAAGATTAGTATACTTTTACATATTGAATAAGATATATATAGAGAGAGACAGAGACAGACAGACAGACAGACACACTTATATTGCAAACAATAGAAGAAGAAGCAACAACGAGAGAGAGAGAGAGAGAGAGAGAGAGAGAGAGAGAGAGAGAGAGAGAGAGAGAGAGAGATCGGTTAAGAAAATATAGGAAGATATTTTTAAAAACAAGAATAATATATATATATATATATATATATATATATAATCAATTGTAATATGGATTTGGATTCATAACTTAAAGTTTCATGGTTATGCAATCATCAGATGAGTCAAATGGTTGAGATCTTAAAAACCAGAAGTCAAATGGTTGAGATTTAAAAAAAAAGTGGTTGAGATTTTAAAACCAGTCTGTCTGTCTGTCTGTCTCTCCCTCTCTCTCTCTCTCTCTCTCTCTCTCTATATATATATATATATATATATTAGAGAGAGAGAGAGAGGAGAGACAGACAGACAGACAGACTTCTATTGCAAACAATAGAAGAAGCAACAGAGAGAGAGAGAGAGAGAGAGAGAGAGAGAGAGAGAGAGAGAGAGAGAGAGGAGAGAATAACGTTACTGTCAACGCGATCCGCTACTGATGCTGCTGCTGATGATGATGATAATGATGATGATGATGATGATGATGATGATATGATGATTCAAGAATTTTAAAAAACAATGTGGACAAAAAAAAAAAAAAAAAATTAACGAACCAAAATAGGAATTCTGAATTCTGTTTTGTCTTGGACTCTTCGGCGTCTCCTTTAATTCACTTTTATTCGGTTGTCGTCTCTCTTGAAAAGAAGGAGACATGTCTGATTCCGGTTATTGATTTCTTTTACAGCTTACATTTTGGAAGGATTACTACCTAATCAGGTTCTCTCGGCGGGCGGGTTAACGATATCAGAATTATCTCCCCTTCCTTTCTTCTCGCTTCTCATCTCGTAGACACACATTAGTAGACAAAAAATAAAAAATAAATTAATAAATGAATAAATAAAAATAAAAATAAATGAATAATTAAAAAAAAAAAAAAGGAGATAATTATGTCTGTGAAAAGTCAATCATTCCGGTAGAGATAATAGATATTCGTACTTTCGAACAGAAATATTAGTATTTCTGTGACTTTTTGAGAAAAGCTAAAATTTGAGGTATGAGCGAGCTTCAGATACGCCTATGTTATTAAATTTTGACTTTTGGAAAGATTAATTCTTAATCAGTTCAGACACTTACCGACTGTTAACGAAGGTTAATGACATCAGAATTATCCCCCTTGCTTCTTTCTCGTTCCTAGTCTCGTTGACAGACATTAGTAGACAGAAATAAATAGATAAATAAATAATATAAAATAAAAATTAAAAAAAAAATTAGAATTAAAAAAGTAGATAATTATTGTCTATAAAAAATCAATCATCGGAAAGAGAAAATAGATATTCGTACTAGCAAAAATGACAGAAGTATTATTTGTTTGAGATGAGGCTTGACGTGTATATTTTTATTTTTCGGACTGTTGTCCTCTTCTTTATTGTGGTATGTAAAATTCTTTTGGAAGGATTACTACCTAATCAGGTTCTCTCGGCGGGCGGGTTAACGATATCAGAATTATCTCCCCTTCCTTTCTTCTCGCTTCTCATCTCGTAGACACACATTAGTAGACAAAGAATAAAAAATAAATTAATAAATGAATAAATAAAATAAAAATAAATGAATAATTAAAAAAAAAAAAAAAGGAGATAATTATGTCTGTGAAAAGTCAATCATTCGGTAGAGATAATAGATATTCGTACTTTCGAACAGAAATATTAGTATTTCTGTGACTTTTTGAGAAAAGCTAAAATTTGAGGTACGAGCGAGCTTCAGATACGCCTATGTTATTAAATTTTGACTTTTGGAAAGATTAATTCTTAATCAGTTCAGACACTTACCGACTGTTAACGAAGGTTAATGACATCAGAATTATCCCCCCTTGCTTCTTTCTCGTTCCTAGTCTCGTTGACAGACATTAGTAGACAGAAATAAATAGATAAATAAATAATATAAAATAAAAATAAAAAAAAAAATTAAAAAAAGATAATTATTGTCTGTAAAAAATCAATCATCGGAAAGAGAAAATAGATATTCGTACTAGCAAAAATGACAGAAGTATTATTTGTTTGAGATGAGGCTTGACGTGTATAATTTTAATTTTTCGGACTGTTGTCCTCTTCTTTATTGTGGTATGTAAAATCCTTTTGGAAGGATTACTACCTAATCAGTTCTATCAGCGGGCGGGTTAACGATATCAGAATTATCTCCCCTTCCTTTCTTCTCGCTTCTCATCTCGTAGACACACATTAGTAGACAAAAAAATAAAAAAATAAATAAATGAATAAATAAATAAAATAAAAATAAATGAATAATTTTAAAAAAAAAGTAGATAATTATGTCTGTGAAAAGTCAATCTAGATATGATAAATATTCGTACTTTCGAACAGAAATATTAGTATTTCTTTTGACTTATTGAGATGAGGCTTGACTTGAAAAGCTAAAATTTGAGGTACGAGCGAGCTTCAGATACGCCTATGTTATTAAATTTTGACTCTTACCGACTGTTAACGCAGGTTAATGACATCAGAATTATCTCCCCTTGCTTCTTTCTAGGAACATTAATAGACATGAATAAATAGATAAATAAATAATATAAAATAAAAAATAAATAAAATAAAAAATTAGAATTAAAAAAGTAGATAATTATTGTCTGTAAAAAATCAATCATCGGAAAGAGAAAATAGATATTCTAGAGAGAGAGAGAGAGAGAGAGAGAGAGAGAGAGAGAGAGAGAGAGAGAGAATGAAAAAATATGTAAAGAAAAGAAAGAAAGAAAAAGGTGAGACTGAGAGAGATAGAGAGGGAGAGAGACTGACAGAAGGAAAAGAGAGAAAGAGAAATTAAAATTAAAAAATATAAAAGAAAGAAAGAAAGAAAAAGTTACAGAAATAGAGATAGATAGATAGATAGAGAAAAAGACACACACACACACAGAGAGAGAGAGAGAGAGGAGAGAGAGAGAGAGAGAGAGAGAGAGAAGAGAGAGAGAGAGAGAGAGAGAGATGCTTTAATGTTCTTGTCTGTTAGAAACTCTGAATAATTAGGCTTCATTGCCAAAATGGTTGTGAGACAATATTATCAATTAGCACAGAGTCTAATTGTCAGTAGAGTAGACCAGGCTCTTTAACCTTGCCTAAGCAAACAGTCTAGGAGAAAGAGGAACTCTGAATTTCAACATATTAAATTCTACTTAAGAAATTGACCATGCGCAGTGATGCTGATAGCTTTTCAATTTATTGCGTCCTGGGACCCACAGATTTGATCTGAATGAGTCCCCGGGAAATTTGATGGGTTCCAACTAAAGTTTCTTAATAAATTGTAGAGTTTTTAAAAAATCTATGAACAACTAAAGCCGTCAAAGCCCTATCTTGTGCCCCATACAGTGTAATTCGTTTCCAAGAAAATATTAAAATGTATTTACAGTTAGCTGGAAATGGTGGGGGAAGAAAAAACAAACAAACTGGGATGCATGGATATGATTTTTCTGCATCCTTTTAGATATTTATGCATCAGTGATGCAGGATGTGTACCTACCAGCATCACTGCATGTGTCACATCCAACTCATACAGAAGGGTTTGATAAATATATATATATATATATATCATTATCATCATGTCGTTATAGCAAAAATGACAGAAGTATAATTATTTGTTTGAGATGAGGCTTGACGTGTATAATTTTAATTTTTCGGACTGTTGTCCTCTTCTTTATTTTGGTATGTAAAATCACAACGGTTCACTCGTTGTATCCTCCGACCTTACTCCGTAAAGAAGAAAAGAAATGAAAACCAGGAAAAAAATAACAGTGAGAAAGAGTTAAACCAATATTATTATACTTTTTACATACTGAATTATTTTGAAATAGCTCTTAAGTAAACATATCAAACTTTAGTATTATCTGCGTATTCGGACTATTGTCCCCATCTTCATTGTTATTTGTACAACGTTTCGGCCGATATGCCCTCCGGCTTTCTTCAGGTATTTCTTGTCCAATTGGACACATGGCCTAGTGGATAAGGTAGTTAGGTTAAGACAGTTCTAAGTGACAGTTATCTCTGGAACCCGAGTTCAATCCTGAGTGAAGGCAGTTAGAAAAATAATTAACACAACTCCTACCCCAGCTATGGTTAGCGGAATGAGAACAGGATACCCCCGTGGACTGAATAAAGGGTTAGGTTCAAAGTTCCGTGATGGCTCCCGATTACGACAAGAAAGTTCCCGAGTCCGAAAAGAAGGTTCCCGAGTCCGACAAGAAATACCTGAAGAATGCCGGAGGGTATATCGCCGAAACGTTGTACAAATAACAATGAAGATGGGACAATAGTCCGAATAACGCAGATAATACTAATCTTCGAGCCTCATCTCAAACATTCAGAGAAATAATATCAAACGTTGTAATAATTAAATTATCATACTGTGGTATATCCATAAGTCCTGCTTGGGTTAATGAATTCATTAATTTGGTCGATTTGTTGCTCTGTGTTAAGAGCTAAAATTTGAGATACGAGCGAGCTTCAGGTACGCCTGTGTTACTAAGTTTTGATTTTTGGAAAGATTGCTTCCTAATCAGTTCAGACTGTGCGGGTTTAACGACCTCAGAATTATCTCCCCTTACTTCTTTCTAGTTTCACGTCACATAGACACACATTCTTATTTTTGTTTGTTTGTTTATTTTATTTTACGGCATATCAACCTCAGTGGGTCATTTAATGCCGATAAAGTTTTGAAATAAATCAATTCTTAATCGATACTCAATTTTTTTTATAAATACATTTTTATATTTAACCCATAGATGGGACCCTAACAGGCACTACCACTCCGGGTCATAGTGGACCAGGGAGCAATGGTGATGAAGGGGTGCTCCACATTCCCCAAGCTTCCAAAACTGGAACCTCACCATCAGATAGAGTTTAACGTCATTCCCAGGACATGTAGACCCTCAGCCACTGCTTTGTAGCACCCATATGATAAAAAGGGTTAGGTTTTGCCACAAGAGCAATAGGGTCGAGGCAATCATATAGGTGCTAGGGTTTGACGCGACCAGCCGATTGATCGGAGGGGCCTCTCCGACCGCCCGTCTAGCCCCAAAAGGGCCAAAGTGGAGTATTGTAAGTCATGAACTGCTCAACCACCTGGGTTCTATCCTTGAGCATCACGGGTCGCCACCCACGGCCAACAGGTGGCCCCTTGGGGAGTCTTACCCCTCTGCTGAGGTGCAGTCGGTGCATTCTAATGCCCCAGCCAACAGAGCGGCACACATTATTAGACAAAAATAAATAAATAGATGAATCAAAAGTAGCTAATCATTTTTGGTAAATATCAATCATCGGAAAGAGATAAAGATATTCCAACTTTCACAAACGTTTCGACTGCTGTGTCCTCCGATCTTCCTCAGATGTTTCCTGTGTATCCTGTTGAAGTAAGTTAGCGTACTGTTGATTTGAGCAACAAGCTGAGCACAACTGAACCAGTGCTAAACAATTGGTATTTTTTATGGGAATCCAGAATAGTCTACTCATGCATTTGGTGATTCCATTCCTTGAGTCCTGATTGGCTGCTTGGTTTCTATGATGTTATGAGGCTTCATAAATAACCTGCCATTTTGCAGTAGTAATCGCAGCAAGACAGATTCGTATTGGGTTACGACTACTTGCTACCTTGTCATACCAATTCGACGGTAATTGAACTAGTATGATTATTCTACATATCCAAGCATGGCAATGACCCAATTTGGGAAATTATTTTGAAAAGTTTGACTGTTGATCAAACAAGGCGTCGAAGAACTTTTGGGATATTATTCTTACATATTATTGGGTATCATGGGTTGTTGACAAGACCCTGTAGTTAGATTGAAATAGGTTCGTTGGAGTTGAAAGCGTAGGCAGGTAGATTTCCGTTTGAAAATACCAGAACTGTTGGTAACCCCATCTGACCCCTAGAGAACACGTCACGAGAGACACCTAACTAATTTCAACCAGAGATTGACACAGGGTAGACGTGTCACTGCGAGGTTGATTTTCTCGCGCGGCGAAAGAACATGGGCAGAAATAAATCTTGATCAAGAAAATAAAAATCTTGTGAGTTGATTAATTTGCATGACGAAAAAAAGAGTTAGTGCTTAAAAGGAGCCCTTAGACGAGACGAGACAACATGACGGCCAAAAGAAAGAAAAGGAAACAGACAGACAATAACTTAGCAGAAACATGGCGACTAGACGAAGCAAGAGGAAATGAAGAACAAGTTGGTCTCAACTCTCTGTCTCTGTCTTTGTCTCTCTCTCTCTCTGTGTCTCTGTGTCTCTGTCTGTATGTCTCTCTCTCTGTCATTTGAGTCTCCTCTCGCATGCATATACCCGACGATGGGGTATATGACGTTATATAAAATATTCGAATAATGACGTTTCTGTTTTTGCACGCTTATCATTTGAATACGATCTTTCATTATTGACAGAGAACGTCACACAATGGGGGGTGGGAGGAGCTATGAGTGTAGCCTGATATTTAAATTAGCATGGACAAGTTTTTAGCAAGTTTTACGTGTTAGATGAGAATAAAAAAGTTTAAGGATGAATCATTAATGCCCCATAGCATGTTTCTAATGGACGAGTGTTGTATACTCTATGTATTTTTCTTCTGATCATCTTTCACTATCTTATGTAAATGGATGTTCTTCTTCTAGTGTCTGGAACTTTGTCTTGGGGATTTTTTGTCTGTTCTTCATTGGGGATTTCTCGTCTATCAGAAGTCCTGGGTCATTAGTAGTTTTTGGATAAATAACCCAAAACTTAGATTTTCTTTATATTCTATTTTATTTAGAAATCCCATCCAAACTAACTGCACAGAGTGAGTACGGTCCCACCGGATGCGCGCTGAACGCGATTTACTATATCAGTGGCTCGCCCAATACTGATTAACTAGCTCTTTCAAATAAAAAACCAGAAGAGTTCTTCTTTCTCATTTCTCTACTAATTCTCACTGTATCTACCGGAAAAGGGATCAACACCAGTTTAACATGTGTCAATCAATCTTCCATGATATCGTACTCAAAAACTGCTAGCCGTAATTTCTAACAGATTTCTACACTAACTTTACATAATTGTTAGGGTACTAACAGTTATGTAACACGAGCGGTAAGATGTGACGAAGTGGGAGGAAGAAGCGCGAGAGGTCAGAGTATAAATTGAGTTTGGAGTTATTAGTTGAAAGGGCTAGACGTGTTCTTAGCTGGTGTGACTTGGGAGAAATAAAAATCTCGCGAGAAAAGGAAGTGGTTTTGTATTATTATTAACAAAACTCTAAATGACACAAGGAAAGATATCCCTCATCACACCCAAGCTGGTTTCCAGACTCCAAACATAAGGGATTGTCAATTGGAGAGTTTGGAATTATGCGTTGAGAGTGAGACATGGAGCTTTTCCTCTCGGCAGTTTTGACTGGAGGAAAATAAAAAATCTCATGAGAAAAAGAAGTGATCTTGTGTTATTAATAAAAACTCTAAATGGCTCAATGCAAGATATCCCTTAACAACCCCAAGTTGGTTTCCAGACTCTAAGCATCAAAGAATTATCAGCTGACTGTAGTACAGACTCAGCAACCAGGATTCCAGACTCTCCAAATGTACTACCGGTCCAGAGAGATAAGTATATAAATATTTCTACTATCAACACATCACTCCATTCGGAAATGAGTGCCATAAGATAACAAGCGTTGACACGTCATCTCTCCAGTCCGAAAGGAGTGCATTTTTATAGTAAAATCATTTGTCATGCATTTTTATTGTAAAATCATTTATATAGTAAAATCGTAGGAAATGGACTCGTCGCCCCGAGTTCAAATCCTGGACGTAGTAATTGCATTTCACTTAGCGCTAATACCATTGGGAAAGGTATGAATTCTACTCTCCCTCCAGCTATGGGTAAATAGTAGGGCAGACTGGGCTCTTTAACCTTGGTTAGGCAACCGGTCTAGGAGAAGGAAAAATCTGAATTCAAACCTGTTAAACTCCGCTTAAGAAATTGACCTAGTGTCGTATCCTACTCGTGCAGAGGGGTTGGTAAATATATATATAGTAAAATCATTTATAATGCATTTATCTAGTAAACTCATTTGTAATGCATTTGTATAGTAAAATCATTTGCAATGCATTTGTATAGTAAAATCATTTGCGCATTTGTATGCATTTGTAAGTAAAATCATTTGTAATGCGTTTGTATTTGTATAGTAAAATCATTTGTAATGCATTTGTATAGTAAAATCATTTGCAATGCACATTTGCAATATAGTAAAATCATTTGCAATAGTAAAATCATTTCAATAGTAAAATCATTTGCATTTGTAATGCATTTGTATAGTAAAATCATTTGCAATAATTTGCATCATTTGTATAGTAAAGCATTTGTATAGTAAAATCATTTACAATGCATTTGTAAACATTAATATTGTAACATAATTTTCGATGCATTTGTATAGTAAAATCTTTTTCAGAAATGAGTGCTATAAAATAACAAACGTTGACACGTCATCACTCCAGTCAAATGAACTACCAGTCCAGAGAGATCAGTATACGAATATTTCTGCTATCAACACATAACTCCATTCGGAAATGAGTGTCATAAGATAACAAGGGTTGACACGTCATCTCTACATTGTCAAACACAGAGCGTAACGCAACACATCGAGTGACTTTTATCGGTACTCTTACGTGCCTTTATCGGATCTGCAACGATGTGTTCTTAACAACAATTAAGTTCATTTGAAATAATGTACAAGCACAATTAAGAATACATTTTATGATATTTTCGTATTAAAACATGCAGTTGTATTGATTCGAACAAATTCGTATTTTCGGTGTAGATTTACGGTAAAGTTAAAATGGCCGGAGGGCGCATATTCTTGCTAGTTATTTTAATTACAGCACAGAAGATTCTGCTCATCTAAATTGACAATATTTTCCCTCTTCACTTCGCAAAAAAAAAGAAGAAAATCAAATCATTCAATCTGATGTCATATTTCAAGAGTCTTCAAGAACTTCGTCAAGTGTTTTATTTTTTAGGTGTCTTTCAGGATTCCCATTAAATCTGACCAATGTTACTTCGGTTTTAAAATCATTAGACCACGTGATAGTCAAAAGTTTAGGACACACGAACAGCGGGTACGAACCAATGCAGAACGACATTTACATTCCATCAATGCAATTTTTTGGGGAAAATACTGTCATTAGTTCATAGATGGCAACGACTTCGAAGGAGATGATGGAAACTAGGTGATCGGTAAAGTCGTGTTTTGAATGGTGAGGTTTCATAACATTTTTCTTACCTCTTCCATTTAACTTTAAATATACGCTCATTACATTTAGTGCACTAGTAGGTGTTGTCATGTTACATATTAATTGGATCTCTTTTTAAGGTAGTATAGAAATCCTTATGGCGATAAGTACAGCTGATGGCCTTGAGAGTGAGTGACAATGCTTGACCTCACTCTCACCTTGCTTTCTGGGGATAGAATCGTGAGAACGGAACCCCGATAGAAAGCCCTTTCCGGTTTAAGGTGGGCAACTCAGTAAGTCAGTTGCAGTAGTTAGTTGCAGTTAGGCAGTTGAGAGTTAGGACTGAAGCTAGCAAGATGTGACTCTCCGCGCGCATTTGTCTGGTCCTGGGGTTCCAGAATAAAATAACATCAAAGGTAAATCGAAGTCTTGTTGTTATTACTAAAAGCTAACAATGACACAAGGCTTCTGATAAGAAATGATCCCCAGCAGAACCAGACACGGAATCCCCAGATAAGAAAGACCAGACGAGACCATTAGAAGACCAAGATAGAAGATAGAAGATAGAAGACTAGACGATCAGAAGACGGCCAGAAGAATAGACGAGAAGAATAAGACATAGGAAGTATACAACGTATATCTATTTGGTACCGTGACGAACGGTTACGTAACAGTCAGTGATGTATTTTTTCTGTGTCACTGAAGAGTTTCGGGTCTTTCAAAATCATACTCCCCTCGCCACATCAATCTCTGACCACCTACTACCTTTGAAACACTAAGAGACACTTGGCTTTTATGGATTTTGGACGAGTTTAAACTTAAGTTTGTGATGGTGCTAGGGGGTGACAGAGGAGAGGAAGAGGAAGATTAAAATAAGACCCACTTAAATACTGAATGAGCTTATCATTGCTTAACTCCAGAGTTCAGTACATTCTTATTGTTATTTATTTGCAGGGTCTGACACTTAGGCCTCAAATTTCTTTCTGTACCTTCTGTTGAAAAGTGGTCACCCACTTAAACACTGAACAGACTCATCATTGCTTAACTTAACTGGGCTCCTGGTTCTTTTTAAACATGGAAGATGGTTAAACAGCCGTAGATGATAATTTGTAAACGTTTTACAGGACTGCGCCTTATTCAGGACACGTCTTATACAGTGATACATCTCACAAAGTGCTTAAGGATAGAGCCCAGGTGGATGAGCAGTTCATGATCTGCAATACTCCACTTTGGCCCTATCTTGGGCTAGACGGGCGGTCGGAGAGGCCCCCTCCGATCAATCGGCTGGTCACGTCAAGCCCTAGCACCTATATGATTTCCCCAACCCTATTGCCCTTATGGCAAGCCCCGACCCCTTTTTATCATATGGGTGCTAGAAGGCGGTGGCTGCGGGTCTACATGTCCTGGGAATAACGTTAAACTCTATCTGATGGTGAGGTTCCAGTTTTGGAGGTTTGGGGAATGTGGAGCACCCCTTCATCACCATTGCTCCCTGGTCAACTCTGACCCGGAGTGGTAGTACCTGTTAGAGGTCCCATCTATGGGTTAAATAGAAAAATGTGTTAATAAATAAAATTGTATTATCCATTAAGAATTGATTTATTTCAAACTTTATCGGCATTAAATGACCCACTGAGGTTGATATGCCGTAAAACAAAACAAACCAAAACAAACCAAATCTCACAAAGTATGAAATCAGGTTATCAGCCGTGATCGGATATTGGAAAGGAATCCGAATTTCCTTCACCCCGGATATTGCCCGCTTTCCGTAAATTATGGAAATGTCCGACCAAGTAAATGGATATATTGGCACTGGTCATTTTTGGATACTCTTCAGCGGGTGGTGGGGGTAGGAATTACAGGTGACTGGTGCCGGGGGCAGAGGTGATGACGTCTCTACTTATTTAGATGGTAATGGACTGGGATTGAGATGGTCTTGGAATGGTCAGAAGGGAAGATATGTTTCCAAAGAGAAAGATAGATAGAAGATCGAGAGAGTTAGCTAGTTAGCTATAAACAGATTGAGATAGATAGATATATAGATAGATAGATAGATATGAACATTGATATATATATATATATATATATATATATATATATATATATATATATATTTGAATGAAGTGACAAATAAAAGTTTTAGCATTTATTCATATATTTGGGAACGATATTACTACCAATGGTTTCCTGCTAAAAGCATTCATCAGGTAAACGAAATGTTTTTTTTTAAATGACAGAAATGGTGTAAATGGTCGAATGTGTGCGTTTTTTTAACTGTATTCTCGTGTTGCGTGTTTGCGTGTTTACGTGATGTGGAATGTTCTTTTGTTTGTATGTGTGCGTATTTTTGTTTGTGCGTATGTGTATGATGTCATGCGCGTGCGCGTGGAAATGCGTGAAGGCTGTGATGATATGATTGTGTCCACGCGCGTGTGTGCGTATTTTTGTTTGTGCGTATGTGTGTGATGTCATGCGCGTGCGCGTGGAAATGCGTGAAGGCTGTGATGATATAATTGTCTCCACGCGCGTGTGTGCGTATGAATATGCGTATTTGTGTTTGGTGTTCTTGGTTGTGTATGTTATGTGCAATTAATATAATGTATTTTTTAATTATGCTGTTAATAATAATGACTATGTTATATATTGAGTTGGTGATGTAATGTAAACGTTATATTTGTATGATATTATTGTACAATGTAGACAGGTAGAGGGAAAGATACTTACAGTTTGGCGGATCTGTTGCAGTGTTTACTATTTTTTTAATAGAATAATTGGGTAGAAGAGGTGTATGTGGGTTATGTATATGGATCGAAGTGTGATAGTAGGTGTTTATTTTCATGTCGGCATTTCGATATATATATATATATATATATATATATATATATATGTGTGTGTGTGTGTGTGTGTGTATGTGTGTGGTTGAGAATAGAGAACAGACAGCATAAATTCAATTGAATTTATATATTTTTGCATGTTGAGTGATGGGAATGGCCGTAGGTATTGGAGTAATATTACTTCTAGACATTTTTGTGGTATTTTGTGTGGCTGGTTTTGTTTTGGGTTGATTCGGGGAGGAGGGGATCTCATGTCAATTGTGTCCACCTTAGACGTTTTAAATAATTGGAGATACATTGTGGTTGCCTTTCGAATAGTGCCCGTTATTCGCGTGTGTTGAAACCTTCGGTGGACCGGTATACCAGTTCCACCCTGACACCAGAAGGATGGCCCGAAGATTGGAACGGATCAATGAAAGACTTGTCAGATAGGAATTGTCTGTTCAATTCAACAAAACTTGTATATATAATATAATATATATATATATATATATATATATATATATATATATTATATGTGTGTGTGTGGGGGTAGGAGGATTGGAGTAAATCCGACAGAATGTGGTAAAGAATAGAGGGAGAAATATGGACAAAAGAACAAATCTTTCATGGCTGGGGAGGGAGATAAGATCAAATGTGTGGAATTGGTTGGAAGAAATATGGTGAGTAAGGTAGTTTAGTACAAAAGGAGAAGATTTTCTTCTGACCAAGCAAAACCTCTCAAACGTCACCCCACCCACCTGATTTCATCACGCAATTCACCCCTCACCCGTTCACCTTCCCTTCTATAAAAACACATGTGTGACGCTCAAATGTTCAAATAAAGACTGAAGAAGCCGTGCTCAAGGCGCAGCAAAATATATCTATATCTACTTGAGTTTGTTTAGACAGTCATAGTTAGAATGAATAACCCATTATTCATTCAAACTGTGACTATCTGATGAGACTGAATTAAGGAGTTTTGGAAATTTCTTTAAATTTCTAAAAGCTTCTTAAGTTTTGGTCGAAATAAATTTATTACAGAATGACGGTTTATTGAGTTTTCCTTTCTTTCAAAGGTAAATATTGCTCTGTACTTAATCTAAAATATAGATTATTATGCATTGAGCTCTCATAGGGATTTATAAAATGTCCTTGTATTTGCACCTACTAAAACATGTAATATATCATACAGTGAGATAATGAAGATCCTATGTAGAATCATCTCTTACTACCAGTTTTGGATACCTTATATATATATATATATATATATATATATATATATATATATATATATTGTAACTGTTTTCTCCATCGCGTTTGAACACTTTCTTCATGTGATTTTTTCGAACATTTCAAAAATTCTCCGCGTTACAACGAATTTCATTTCAAAAAATAAGGATTTACTCTGAGGAAGGTCGATGTTTCTTTGTGTGCTAAACATTTCTATATTTTTCTATTATTATTATTATTATTATTATTATTATTATTATTATTTTATTTCATTTTGTTATTTAAAAATAATAATAGATAGAATAATGTACACATGGATAAACTCCTGACCGAAACATGTGTAAGTTAAATTAATTAGAATAATCCTATTTTATCCATTCAATACTTTCTTTCCTTTATTTCTCTTTTCAGCATATCGTCGGATTCACTTCCATTTTCAATTTACACACACACACACACACACACACACACACACACACACACACACACACATATATATATATATATATATATATATATATATAAAATTTATACACACACGCGCAACCACACATTCATAAACACATAAAAAATGCACAATGCTTTTTTTCGATACAAACACTTACACATTCTAATAAGAATATTGATGTCATATTTCAAACTGTTCATTTTTTCAACGTTCTTTTTTCTCAGACTTCAAATTTTAAACAGACCGATAAACAGGGACAATTACTCGCCTTTCTCCTTATTCTGAGATAAAAAAAACTTTTTTTATCACCTTCCACATACCAACAAAAGCCCTGAAGATGATCAAATTAATAGATCAAAACACTGCAGCGTCGGCCAATAAACTCACCACTTAACTCATTTAAACGTGTGCATTTTCAATTTTTTATTATACTACATACCGTCGGATTCACTTCCTTTTATTCACACACACACACACACACACACACACACACACACACACACACACACACACATATATATATATATATATATATATATCAATAAAGGAAGAACCAATACAGTAATCCCCATAATAAATTTATTTCGACAAAAATTGGCCCATATAAATCTAAGTTGATTTAAACCGGCTCCCCAAGTTTTTGCCTCATCAGATGGGTAACAATTCACTATCCCAGATAAGTGAATTGTTACCATCTGATGAGGCAAAAACTTGGGGAGCCGGTTTAAATCAACTTAGATTTATATGGCCCCAATTTTTGTCGAAAAAATTTATTATGGGATTACTGTATTGAGTTCTTCCTTTATTGATAAATATTGCTCTGTATATAATCTAAAAGGTTATTTTACATTGAGCTCTCTTTAGTGATTTATGATTCACTGTATTTATACATACTGGATCATCAATATTAGTACAGTGATCTAGAAATCACATATAGAATCATCCCTTACTACCAAGTTTTGGATAAATCTGTTATATATATATATAATATATATATATATATATATTATGCCGGAAAAACAACCAGGAAAATAAAGTTAGACATTTAGAAAAAGTCCACAGATTGTGGGATGAATTATTCTAACTTGACGACATTCAGATACACCTGAAACCCCCACTCCCTCACCCCTAAAAAAACAATATCAGGTGGAAAGACATAGCGGATATTGCACATTTACTATCGATGAATAATGAATTCATCATCCCAGTTTCCCAACGTATACCGAAAAGAAATACAAGACACACGACTCAGCGCATCTTTTCTGAACGTTGTTTGCCACTTAGAAAAGATCAGGTGTACAGCGATAAATTGCTATTTCCCTGGACGAATTTGACTTGGAAACATTCGACTCGCCACCGGCAAAAATACGGGGTATGTTTAAAAATCAAATAGAAGATGGTATTAACACTGAATTTATTTATATATTTATTTATCTGTTTGTTTGTTTGTTGGCGAGGAAGCATGTTTTGGTTTGGTTTGTTGTATTCTACGGCATGTCAAACCTAGTTGGGTTATTTTATGCCGAAGACGCCTCACTCCACCCATGACTGATGGGCATTCAATTTTCTTTAAACTCACTTGTTTTTCGGACACATCTTTAAAAATCATTTACCTCCACATAACCCACGGATGAGGCCCATCACTTACCGCCTCATTTACTTACCTGAACTGCCCGGCCTCGGATGGGGGTCCAGTGTGCTTCGGCCACTGGACCAGGTTAAGTAATAAATAATAGCGTCGATTGTTATAATATGTTATCGTAACACCTACATCTAGGTTTTTCTTAATACTCTCTAACCAAATCAAACCAGTTAATAAATAATTTTAACCTTTCGATTTTTTAACCATTAATACGCCCCATAATATACCTTTCATTAAATAGTAATTGAAAAAATAATCCCTATAAATTAATCCAAATTTTTAATCCAATAAACAAAAACGATTCACGATCTTTGAAAATATAAATAAGCGTTCGTCTATTAAGGATAAATCCCAATCCAACGGGTATGTATTATACCATCTAAGATTAATCGAAAACTCGATTAATTTAACTAATGTAACCCTGAAGAATCAATCGATGAAACTCGAGTAGGTTACTCCTTTCCATTGTTAATATATATATATATATATATATTGTATGGGTTCCCCGTATGCTTTTTGTATAGATAAATGACAATCGAACGGCTTATAAATGAAGTTAGTGTAAATAAGATAAAACTTTAAAAAGAATTAAATTTACTTACAATTAAAAGCCGTAAAAGATGCAGCTTTAAAAAATGGAAATATATAAATGGGATATTTTAGATTGAACCTCTCTATTTCCTCGGGCGAAAGAAAGAAAAGAGAGAGGTTTACTATGAAAGATCGCATTTATATATTTTTTACTTTTTTAATGCTTCACTTTTCACGGCTTTTAATAGAAAGTAAATTGAATTTTCTTTCAATCTAATTTATAGGCACTTCGATTGTGTTATATATATATATATATATATATATATATATATATATATATATATATATATATATATATACACGAGGTTAATGTCCTTTTACACTTAAATATATATATATATAATTACGAGGTTAATGTCCTTTGACGCTTAAAACACACACACACACACACACACACATATATATAATATATATATATATATATATATATATATATATATTTAGATATAACTATCCGTTTGTGGGAGGTACATATATCAAGTTTGGGCATTAGTGTGAAGCATTAAAGAAATTATAAATATAAGAAACTCGGTTGTTTTAGAGAAGTGTTTTGTTTATTTAGTCATGTTCTTTAACTAGTCTGAGGAAGGGAGTATTATAATCCTGAAAATTTACTAAATAAACGAAACTCTTCTCTAAAACAATCAAGTTTCTTATATTTTCAATTTCTTTAATGCTTCACACTAATGCCCAAACTTGATTGATATATGTACCTTCCACAAACGGATACTTATACCTAAATATATATACTTACGAGAAGCATACGGAGACCCTTCGACAACAATATATATATATATATATTTAATGATTTGAAGGGAATTACAATACATATAAAAATAAAAACAAAAAGATGTTTTTTTGTCTTATCGATTTCCAAGTAAGCTTAATCTTCAGAGACGATTTTTAGAAATGAACGCGTTTTTTTGTGTCATTATTTTTTTTTATGCTATGTTTTTATGTTATAAACGCGAGACACGTGTTTATAAAATAAAATAAAATAATTTAACGACACAAAAAAAAAACGCATCCATTTCTGAAAATCGTCTCTGAAGATAAAGTTTACTTTGAAATCGATAAGACAAAAAAACATCTTTTTGTTTATTTTTCATATGCATTGTAATTGCCTTCAAATCATTAATATATAATAACATACTTAACAATGCTTCAAGCAAATTACCAATTACTTATATATATATATATATATGAGTATGAAAAGGTGGAATGAAAACATCACACAATGCTGTTAAAGAGAAAACAATTTATAATATAATCATAGCTGATACTGATCAATATTTCGATTTTACAAAAATCATCATCAGAGCTCATTCACTCCGTGTTTGTTTGGGTTGGAGAAGAATGTCAAATCAGTTCACAAGCAAAAAACCCTAATACTGCAAATATATATATATATATATACATACGAGGTTAATGTCCTTTAACACTTAAAGAAAGCGAAAATATTTTCATATTCTTTGCATGCAACTTTATTAATGTAGACATTTTATGCCTCTTATTATGACTAGCAAAAAATAAAACCGGGAAATTAGTTAGCTTAGTTAGTTAAGCTGGAGACGTTGTAATGTAAGCATCGCCTGCTTCTCCCTCTTTCAGTTTATAAACCATTTTTAGTGATAGATTTTTGGTACTGTTGCTTATCTGATACACAAAGGCAAATATACCGTACTCCTAATCTCATTTCATTTCATAGGAACACCAATAGTAGCAGGTTCGCGGTGCTTGCTACTTGCATGGATCCCCAAATGGGTTAAAAGGGGCTCTTTAGCCTTGGAGGGCAACCCAACAAAGTCAACGAAAGTCCGACCCCAAACCTCTGCTGCCTTTAAAGGAAAGGCCAAGGGAGTAATCAAATCAGGAGCTGGATTCCCTAAAGGTGGTGTGATGCTGGAATCCAGGGCTACCCGTCAACTCATGCGATACTACCGTTGCCAAACCGCATTGGTACCTTACCTTTCTTTTGGATCACAGCGGCAGTGTAGTGAGGGGCGATTTGCCACATGGGCAACAGCTTATCCTCCAAACAAACCCGCCCAGTCTATGTAGTTCAAAGAAGAGAGAAAAAAATCTTTGACACTACTCCATCGTCTCTCAAATACTTAAGAGCTATTACTAAATAGTTCAATATGTAAAAAGTATAACAATCTTGAATTAACCCTCTCTCACTCTCTCTTAAAAGAGGGGTTGTAGAATATTTACATTGATTTGCCAATAAAAATCTGGGGGTGCGTTTGAAATAACCACATTAATTCGCCGACAAAAAAAGTGACAACAACACGATTCGGAAAATATTCAAGTTGGATTGTAAATTCGCCTGACATTGGTTCGCTAAAACATAGCGTAAATTAAGGAAGGATGTTGAAACAACATAAAATCAAAATTACCAAAATATATTTCGTAATTCACGGTTTCAATATTACAAATAAAACAAACATGTAAGGGCTATTTTAATTTTAAAAAAAATTCCTTTTAATTTTACGTCTGCCAACCAACCAGTGATAGATTAAATTGCATTCTGATGACGCTATCCCACTAGCAAATTAGTTATTGCCTCCGCGAATAAGTTGGATGCCATTATATCACGACGTGGTGGATTCAAAGATTTTAATGACTAAATACGGAAAATATTGTCTATTGAATTCCTGCAGTGCCAATATGGTAAATTTTGGACAGTAAGAAAAAAAGTAAACATACACATAAAATGCACACAGTATACATACACGCACACACACATATGCACGTACACAAATACACACAGATATATAAACATGAGCAACAAGCTCATGCACAGACATGCACCCACGCACGCACGCACGAAAACAAAGAGAAACACACAATAACAAAAAACAAGACCACACACACACACACACACACACACACCACACACACACACAAACAAACAACAAGTACACACTCTCTCTCATACAAACCGTCGCAAACAAACACACAACACAAGCAACACGCACATATACGCACACACACATTCGCACGCAAATACACTGAAACACATAAGCACACACACACACACACACAGACATATATATATATATACATATATACACAGATATATATATATATACACATACATATAAACATACATAAACATACACACATGTATATACACACACCTATATATATATAAAGAAAAGTAAACATACACATAAAATGCACACAATATACATACACGCACACACACACATACGCACGTACACAAATACACACAGATATATAAACGTGAGCAACAAGCTCATGCACACACCTGCACCCACCCACGCACGCACGCAGGAAAACAAAAAGAAACACACAATCACAAGAAACAAGCACACACACACATATACACTCACACGCAGATAAAAATATGCACACATACATACGTGCACGCTAATGCACACGAACTCACGAGCTACAAGCACATACATATACCTGCACTCACGTTCGCACGTAAATACACACAAACACACAATCACTAGCAACAAGCCCACACACACACGCACTCACACACGTGTATGCAACAAGTACACACACTCTCTCTCTGTCTCCTACAATCTCACGCGCAAACAAATACATACAAACACACGATATAAGCAACAAGCACATATATACACACACACATTCGCACGCAAATACACTGAAACACATAAGCACACACACACACACACACACACACACACACACACACACACA
>CM042173.1:1417599-1470099 GCA_023376005.1 Doryteuthis pealeii | reverse complement strand
GTGAATTTAGTTACAAGTGGAATGAATTAAACTTATAAGTCAAGGTACCATTGTATTTTATTTAACCCATAGTAAAAAGTAAATAAAGTCGTCGGGGCGGCCTAAAGTCGGTATCAGCCAATCAGCGAGGGAGTCTATCCCCTTTTCAGTTGCGCTAGACCAAGGAGGTCTTTTTAGTGTCTGAGGTGGGGCGCCACACCTATCGTCAGCTCCTTACTTTACAGCACAGTGCTACTCATATGCTGAGTTGGCGAGGACCGGTATCGAACTAGGAACCTTGTGGTTTCTAGCCGAACGCTCTACCGACTGAGCTAACCGGCCCATAGATGGGACCCTAATAGTTACCACTACTACTACTACTACTACTTACAGGTCAGAGTGGACCTGTGAGTAATAGCAATGAAAAGGCCCTCTACACTAACCAGATTTCCAGAACTGGAGCCTCACTCTCAGATGTAGTTTAAAATAGACCCTCTCTCACTATTCATTTTAATTTCTTAATCATTATTGTTTCTACTCCTTGCGAGCTTTTCCATCAGCGTAAACTGATGATCTTTCACTGGAGTCTGAGTAACAATACGTCTCCTCAGGTTTCCAGGACTCTTCTGAGTATTCTAGCCGATCTTAACAAGGCTGTTGTTTGGATGGTCTCGATTCTTCCTCTGATTTCCAGTTATTCTAGTCTGTTTTCTACACTCTTGGTGACGGCCCAAGTGCACCAACTACAATTGGTATCACTTTCATTTTCCTATTCCCAGTTTTCTTTTTTCAATTCTCTGGCAAGGTCCAGGTATTTGTCTATCTTTTCGTTTTCTTACATCTTCACGCTGTGATCCGCTGGAACGGCAAAATCTAAAAGATAAGTTTTTTTTTCTTAATAATACTAGGTCTGGTCTCCTGGCCGAGATTAGGTGAACCGTCTGTATCTCAATGTTCCAAAGGATTATTATTATTATTATTATTATTATTATTATTATTATTATTAAATAGAATAATTAAAATTAGATTGGTATACTTTAAACAAATATATCTACTAGTTGAGAAGTTCTCTTTTTCTTGATAATATCTCTCTCTCTCTCTCTCCTATATATATATATATATATATATATGTGTGTGTGTGTGTGTGTGTGTAGTTGGTGTGTATGTATGTCCGGAGCAAACTACAAGAATGAAACAATTAATGACAATAAATATATATACACATTCACTATCACCATTTCTTGCTTTTTGAGCAAAAATAATAAAGATTTAATTAATATTCTTGATGATAATTAAAAATTAGAATTTAAATAGCAACAGCATGTTTTTTTTGCATTTAATATTTCAAACTTGAAAACGAAATGTGCAGTATATCGTACCATAGTTCCCCCAACCCTTCTTTACAGTGCGGAAGCCTGGACAGTATACAAAGCGGATGCCCACAGACTACATGTCTACTACACGCGTCACTTGCGTAATATATTAAATGTCAAGTGGTGGCAACATGTTTCAAACAGGAACATCTTGAAGAGAACTGGACTCCCTGACATCCACGAAATACTTGTCCAACGCAACCTGAGATGGGCTGATCACTTTAACAGACTTAGGGATGACAGACTACCAGAACAGATTTTGTATTCACAACTAAAAGAGAGGTTACGTGGAATCGGTAGGCCAAAGCTCAGGTACAAAGACAACATCAAGAGAAACATGAAGGACTTTAACATCTCCATAGGTAGTTGGCAAGATGCAACCAATGACCGAATAAATTAGAGGAAAAGGATTCGTGTTGTGTCATCATCGGATACGATGGACAGCAAGTAATAATAATATTTCATATAAGAGACATTTATTTTTCTTTTCAAGGTGTCCGTACACTTTTTTTTATTCAGGTCAGATTAACGAAGGGTCTTTTTACATAAGGATTTTAATGGGATATCCTGCGAGGATCCAACTCACGATTCAACAATAATGGATCTGCGAAACTAATTTTTTGCCTCCCCCAATGACGATGCCGGGTAGCCACTTCTACTCAATATTATATCACATCACAACCGACATTTTTGTCGTGTCGGTATGTTACTACTGAATCAACGGATATCAGCGTTTTCAACTCTGTTAACCATTAACTGATAATTGTTAACTTTTTTATTCTGACATTCCATCGGGCCAGATTAATGTATGGTCTTTTTATATAAGGATTTTAATGGGGCATCCTGCGAGGATCCAACTCACGATTCAACAATAATGGATCTAGGGACTAATCTTTTTGCCTCCCCCAATACCCTCTACCTAGACGATGCCGGGTAGCCGCTTCTAGTCAACACTATATTCACATTACAACCGACATTTTTGCCGTGTCGGTGTGCTACTACCGAATCAACGGATGTCAGCGTTTTCAACTCTGTTAACCATTAACCCGATAACAGTTATTTTTTTTTTCTGACGTCCCATCGGGCCAGATAAATGATGGTCTTTTACATTTTTTAATGGGGCATCCTGCGAGGATCCAACTCACGATTCAGCAATAATGGATCTGCGCGAGACTAATTTATTTTTCCTCTCACAATACCCTCTACCCAGTCGATGCCGGTAGTTGCTTCTAGTCATACTATAGCACATTTCAACCGACATTTTTGTTCGTGCCGGTGTGCTACTACCGAAAAACGATATCAATGTTTTCAACTCTGTTAACCATTAACTGATAATTGTTAACTTTTTATTCTACATCCCATCGGGCCAGATTAATGTATGGTCTTTTTACATAAGGATTTTTAATGGGGCATCCTGTGGATCCAACTCATGATTCAGCAATAATGGATCTGCGAAACTAATTTTTTTCCTCCCACAATACCCTCTACCAAGACGATGCCGGGTAGCCGCTTCTAGTTAACACTATATCACATTTCAACCGACATTTTTGCCGTGCCGGTGTGCTACTACGAATCAACGGATATCAGCGTTTTCAACTCTGTTGACTGTTAACTTTTTATTTGACGTCCCATCGGGCCAGATTAATGCACGGTCTTTTTACATAAGGATTTTAATGGGGCATCCTGCGAGGATCCAACAATAATGGATCTAGGAGACTAATCTTTTTACCCTCACACAATACCCTCTACCAAGACGATGCCGGGTAGCCGCTTCTAGTCAACACTATATCGCATTACAACCGACATTTTTGCCGTGCCGGTGTGCTACTACCGAATCCACGGATATCAATGTTTTCAACTCGTTTTAACCATTATAAAAAAACTATTTATCTTCATTCTGAAAGGATCTATGAGAAATGATATTAATGTCAACTATATTATATGATGGACATTCCTGACAATACAAAAGAAACGTGACGTCTTTGAATGATGACATTATTTATCCCAAATAGAAGAGAATAACACAAAACAAATTGCATCATCGTATTGAGAACGCTTGAACAGAAGCGGGATGTAACCACAATTGAAAAAAGAAAAACATATTCATATATATTGTATCATATTGTATATATTTTATATTGTAATTGTATTATATTGTATTGTTTAGACAAACAATGGACAAAAGAAACGAGGCTTATGTCTAAATATTCAATTATGCAACCAATAAGAAGAGCACAAAATACATGCTTTGACGAAAAACACCATTAACAAATCGGTAGGATACCTTCATCTGGGTAATTCCATGTCAAATCATCCAGGCCATGACACCACCTCTTTTCAATTTTTCTGAAATTTTGTACAGATGTAGACTATGTTAAAGTTAGTCAATCCCCAAAAATTTGAGCTTCCAATTCCTAGAATTGTCGATTTTTAGCTCTCAAAAATGGCGACGTTTGTAATTTATTTTTGTCTGTAAAATGAGTTCTAGAGCTTCCCTACCCCTAAAACTTGATTTACAAAAAATATTTCTGCCCAAGGAAGTTAGCCAGTTTTAAATTATTAATGATTTCTGATTTGCAAAATTTTAACTGATGTTGTAGCTTCGGTTCTGAGCAAAACCAAAACTATCTTTTTTGGTATAAATAATGTTCAATATATTTGAAATAATAATAGAAAAGATTTTGTCTTACATTCAGTGACACATATAATACAACGGTGGGTGCAGAATGTGTGTGTGCATATAAACAGTCCTTACTTTACAGCACAGTGCTACTCATATGCTGAGTTTCGAGGACCGGTATCGAACTAGGAACCTTGTGGTTTCTAGCCGAACGCTCTACCGACTGAGCTAAACCCGGCCCATAGATGGGACCCCTAATAGTTACCACTACTACTACTACTACTACTACTACAGGTCAGAGTGGACCTGTGAGTAATAGCAATGAAAAGGCCCTCTACACTAACCAGATTTCCAGAACTGGAGCCTCACTCTCAGATGTAGTTTAAAATAGACCCTCTCTCACTATTCATTTTGAATTTCTTAATCATTATTGTTTCTACTCCTTGCGAGCTTTTTCCATCAGCGTAAACTGATGATCTTCATTGAGTCTGAGTAACAATACGTCTCCTCAGGTTTCCAGGACTCTTCTGAGTATTCTAGCCGATCTTAACAAGGCTGTGTTTGGATGGTCTCGATTCTTCCTCTGATTCCAGTTATTCTAGTCTGTTTTCTACACTCTGGTGACGGCCCCAAGTGCACCAACTACAATTGGTATCACTTTCATTTCCTATTCCCAGTTTCTTTTTTCAATTCTCTGGCAAGGTCCAGATATTTGTCTATCTTTCGTTTTCTTACATCTTCACGCTGTGATCGCTGGAAACGGCAAAATCTAAAAGATAAGTTTTTTTTTTCTTAATAATACTAGGTCTGGTCTCCTGCCGAGATTAGGTGAACCGTCTGTATCTCAATTTCCAAAGGATTATTATTATTATTATTATATTATTATTATTATATTATTAAATAGAATAATTAAAATTAGATTGGTATACTTTAAACAAATAATCTACTAGTTGAGAAGTTCTCTTTTTCTGATAATATCTCTTTCTCTCTCTCTCTCTCTAATATATATATATATATATAATGGTGTGTGTGTGTGTGTGTAGTGTGTGTATGTATGTCCGAGCAAACTACAAGAATGAAACAATAATGACAATAAATAATATACAACATTCACTATCACCATTTCTTGCTTTTTGAGCAAAAATAATAAAGATTTAATTAATATTCTTGATGATAATTAAAAATTAGAATTTAAATAGCAAACAGCATGTTTTTTGCATTTAATATTTCAAACTTGAAAACGAAATGTGCAGTATATCGTACCAATAGTTCCCCCAACCCTTCTTTACAGTGCGGAAGCCTGGACAGTAACAAAAGCGGATGCCACAGACTACATGTCTACTACACGCGTCACTTGCGTAATATATTAAATGTCAAGTGGTGGCAAACATGTTTCAAACAGGAACATCTTGAAGAGAACTGGACTCCCTGACATCACAAATACTTGTCCAACGCAACCTGAGATGGGCTGATCACTTTAACAGACTTAGGGATGACAGACTACCAGAACAGATTTTGTATTCACAACTAAAAGAGAGGTTACGTGGAATCGGTAGGCCAAAAGCTCAGGTACAAAGACAACATCAAGAGAAACATGAAGGACTTTAACATCTCCATAGGTAGTTGGCAAGATGCAACCAATGACGAATAAATTAGAGGAAAAGGATTCGTGTTGTGTCATCATCGGATACGATGGACAGCAAGTAATAATAATATTTCATTAAGAGACATTTATTTTTCTTTTCAAGGTGTCCGTACACTTTTTTTTATTCAGGTCAGATTAACGAAGGGTCTTTTACATAAGGATTTTAATGGATATCCTGCGAGGATCCAACTCACGATTCAACAATAATGGATCTGCGAAACTAATTTTTTGCCTCCCCCAATGACGATGCCGGGTAGCCACTTCTACTCAATATTATATCACATCACAACCGACATTTTTGTCGTGTCGGTATGTTACTACTGAATCAACGGATATCAGCGTTTTCAACTCTGTTAACCATTAACTGATAATTGTTAACTTTTTTATTCTGACATCCCATCGGGCCAGATTAATGTATGGTCTTTTTATATAAGGATTTTAATGGGGCATCCTGCGAGGATCCAACTCACGATTCAACAATAATGGATCTAGGAGACTAATCTTTTTGCCTCCCCCAATACCCTCTACCTAGACGATGCCGGGTAGCCGCTTCTAGTCAACACTATATCACATTACAACCGACATTTTTGCCGTGTCGGTGTGCTACTACCGAATCAACGGATGTCAGCGTTTTCAACTCTGTTAACCATTAACCGATAACAGTTATTTTTTTTATTCTGACGTCCCATCGGGCCAGATAAATGTATGGTCTTTTTACATAAGGATTTTAATGGGGCATCCTGCGAGGATCCAACTCACGATTCAGCAATAATGGATCTGCGAGACTAATTTATTTTCCTCTCACAATACCCTCTACCCAGTCGATGCCGGGTAGTTGCTTCTAGTCAATACTATAGCACATTTCAACCGACATTTTTGTCGTGCCGGTGTGCTACTACCGAATAAACGGATATCAATGTTTTCAACTCTGTTAACCATTAACTGATAATTGTTAACTTTTTTATTCTGACATCCCATCGGGCCAGATTAATGTATGGTCTTTTTACATAAGGATTTTAATGGGGCATCCTGTGAGGATCCAACTCATGATTCAGCAATAATGGATCTGCGAAACTAATTTTTTTTCCTCCCACAATACCCTCTACCCAAGACGATGCCGGTAGCCCTTCTAGTTAACACTATATCACATTTCAACCGACATTTTTGCCGTGCCGGTGTGCTACTACCGAATCAACGGATATCAGCGTTTTCAACTCTGTTGACTGTTAACTTTTTATTCTGACGTCCCATCGGGCCAGATTAATGCACGGTCTTTTTACATAAGGATTTTAATGGGGCATCCTGCGAGGATCCAACAATAATGGATCTAGGAGACTAATCTTTTTACCTCACACAATACCCTCTACCAAGACGATGCCGGGTAGCCGCTTCTAGTCAACACTATATCGCATTACAACCGACATTTTTGCCGTGCCGGTGTGCTACTACCGAATCCACGGATATCAATGTTTTCAACTCGGTTAACCATTATAAAAAAACTATTTATCTTCATTCTGAAAGGATCTATGAGAAATGATATAATGTCAACTATTATTATATGATGGACAATTCCTGACAATCACAAAGAACGTGACGTCTTTGAATGATGACATTATTTTCCCAAATAGAAGAGAATAACACAAAACAAATTGCATCATCGTATTGAGAACGCTTGAACAGAAGCGGGATGTAACCACAATTGAAAAAAGAAAAACATATTCATATATATTGTATCATATTGTATTATATTTATATTGTAATGTATTATATTGTATTGTTTAGACAAACAATGGACAAAAGAAACGAGGCTTATGTCTAAATATTCAATTATGCAACCAATAAGAAGAGCACAAATACATGCTTTGACGAAAAACAACCATTAACAAATCGGTAGGATACCTTCATCTGGGTAATTCCATGTCAAATCATCCAGGCCATGACACCCACCTCTTTCAATTTTTCTGAAATTTTGTACAGATGTAGACTATGTTAAAGTTAGTCAATCCCCAAAATTTGAGCTTCCAATTCCCAGAATTGTCGATTTTTAGCTCTCAAAAATGGCGACGTTTTGTAATTTATTTTTGTCTGTAAAATGAGTTCTAGAGCTTCCCTACCCTAAAACTTGATTTACAAAAATATTTCTGCCCAAGGAAGTTAGCCAGTTTTAAATTATTAATGATTTCTGATTTGCAAAATTTAACTGATGTTGTAGCTTCGGTTCTGAGCAAAACCAAAACTATCTTTTTTGGTATAAATAATGTTCAATATATTTGAAATAATAATAGAAAAGATTTTGTCTTACATTCAGTGACACATATAATACAACGGTGGGTGCAGAATGTGTGTGTGCATATAAATGCACACTTAGTTATATAGATACGTAGTAGTAGTTATATTGAATTAATAAGTAGTAAATCAAACCACATATCTTATTATAATGGAGATTATGTGTTTGTTTGTCTGTAACCGAAACTATATCACTATTCAAGTCACTATCCATTTAGTTATTATACATCACATTCTCCATGAATAATTTTTATTTAAGCCTCAATTATTATTAAATAAAATTGTTTTTCATTATTAATACTGCTGGCCATATCTACGCACTAATAACATGCAATTGTATTTATATATACAACAAAAAGTGGTTTACTGTGTGAACGGGAAGGCTAATTTGCATATTGATATTTAAAATTTGATTTTAATAAATATGTGCTTGGTATTGTTGATTTCTAATTATTTGATTTTATCTTAATGAATATGAGCAAAAATCTCGGAGATAAATCTTAAAAGAAATCAATTAACAAAAAGAAATAACTGTAATTTTATTCTTTACTTCCTAATTTAACTAAATAGTTAAATTAGAAAAGTTTAGCAAGGAAAGACGGGGGTGATGGAAGAGGTAGCTACAGCTATTATATCTTTCGATTATACCCCTCTTTGTTTCAAATCATTTAATCTGCATTCTTATTTAGTTTATTTAGATTTTCTAATTTAATATGATATTTTATGACATTAATACTTGCACCCGGAGGGTGCATATATTTGCTAGTATGTATAAATATGTGTGTGTGTTCTAGTGTAGATAATGTGTGAATATATATATGTATAGATAGATAGATACATACATATGTGTGCATGTATGCATACATGTGTGTGTATGCATATATGTGTATGTGTAAGTAGGCATATTGTTTGTGGGTGGCAATAGGCAACAAAAGCATAAAACTGAGGATAGATATAAAAGGATGATAATCTCTTCTTAGGGGACAGAGAGTCTAGGTTTTCAATAACTTTGAGAGATGACCGTAGGTTAGGGGGTCATAAAACACCATGAGGGTGGTCTGTTAGAACAAAGAACTTTTTCAAATAACGCGGGGTTTAGACACAAATCTCGCAGACGAGATTTGATAGCGAGAATTGGGATTCTGGGAGATTTGAAAGGTTGAGCCTTGAACACTGAAGAGATAAGATGTTAGATGCCCACTAGAAGCTAGCATTAGAAGAGGTCGCCAAAAGGAACGGGGGGGGGGGGTGTATCCCCCATTCGACAACCATGGGAGATAGCAGCAGCGCAGCCCGCCCGGTGGTGTTACACGCATCGGGATATTGATCTGGTTATGAAAAAATCAGAAATCAACAATAACTTAAAATTGGTTGACTTTCAGACTTTTTCGATAGAATTTTTTTGATTTCTTGGGTAAAAATGCTTTTAAAAAACAATTTTTAGTAGTAGGGACATTTTGATTCATGAAAAATAAGACATCCCCAGAAAATAAGCCCTAGTGTATTACATAGTAATATATAAGACACAATTAAATTCACCAATAATGTGAACTCTTTTGAGGCAAATCTAACGCTGATTTACATAAAACATCGTTAATAAATAAGATATATTCTCTGTGTTAATGATTTTGACTATTAATTCAATACTCTTTGATAAACTTACGCAATTCCTGTGCGATTTGTGACGTAAGCAGTGGCGTAGTTTCGGTTACACACACACCGAATCTCAATTATAATAATATTAATCATCAGTCTTTGTACTTTATTTGGGTACTGTTGGAGAGCCGCGGTGAGCGGTTTAAACTAGACAGAGAAAGCAAAAATACATTAGCCTCTATGTGAATTCTGAAAAAACTGATTTCATGTGTTTTAACTAAGATAAGTATATTTGCGAGAAGTAAAAAAAAAAAAAAAATAAGGAAAGTTTCCTACGCCATATTAATCCAGCAAGTTAGCCACTACGCTACAGGGACTCCCTTCCATAGATAGATAGATAGATAGATAGATAGATAGATAAATGAAATAGATAGATAGATAGATAGATAAGGAACAGGCTGAAATAGATAGATACAGGCTGAAATAGATAGATAGATAGATAGATAAGGAACAGGCTGAAATAGATAGATAGATAGATAGATGATAGATAGATAGATACAGGCTGAAATAGATAGATAAGGAACAGGCTGAAATAGATAGATAATAGATAGATAAGGAACAGGCTGAAATAGATAGATATATAGATAAGGAACAGGCTGAAATAGATAGATAGGGAGATAGATAGATAATAGATAGATAGAAGATAGATAGATAGATACTGAAATAGATAGATAAGGAACAGCTGAAATAGATAGATAGATAGATAGATAGATAGGATTAGATAGGCTGAATAGATAATAGATAGATAGATAGATAGATAAGGAACGGAAATAGATATAGATAGATAGATAGATAAGAACGGCTGAAATAGATAGATAGATAGATAGATAATAGATAAGGAACAGCTGAAATAGATAGATAGATAGAAAGGAACAGGCTGAAATATCGGAGTGAGAATTATTATGAGCCCTGTTCTATTTTCGGGGAAACACAGATGAAAAAAATAAGCACCCTTCACAATCATATCATACGACGCAAATACGGTGTGAAAATGTCAACATGGAGGATATTCTCTCTTTTTTGAGGGAAATAAAATTATACCATAGAATATCGACATGAAACAAATCAATACCATACAACATAATCCCCAATAATGCTAACACATTGTTAAAACCAATTCCAAAAAGTATAAAATATAATACACGATATGTATCACTTCCCAACCGTTAGGCATGACATAACCCTAGACAGGTTGATATACCATAGAATATAGACATGAAACAAATCAATACCATACAACATAATCCTCCAATAATGCTAACACATTGTTAAAAACCAATTACTAAAATGTATAAATATAAATACACGATATGTATCACTTCCCAGCCGTTAGGCATGACATAACCCTAGACGGGTTGAATAACCATAGAATATAGACATGAAACAAATCAATACCATACAACATAATCCCAATAATGCTAACACATTGTTAAAACCAATTACTAAAATGTATAAATATAAATACACGATATGTATCACTTCCCAGCCGTTAGGCATGACATAACCCTAGACGGGTTGATATACCATAGAATATAGACATGAAACAAATCAATACCATACAACATAATCCCCAATAATGCTAACACATTGTTAAAACCAATTACTAAAAATTATAAATATAGATACACGATATGTATCACTTCCTAACCGTTAGGTATGACATAACCCCAGTCGGGTTGATATACCATAGAATATAGACATGAAACAAATCAGTACCATACAACATAATCCCCAATAATGCTAACATATTGTTAAAACCATTGTTACACGATATGTATAACTTCCTAACCATTAGGCATGACATAACCCCAGACGGGTTGATATGCCGTTAAAATCAATAAACAAACAAACAGCCAATACTCGAAACTTAGTGTTATATTTCGGAGTAAAAATTATTATAAGCCTTGTATTATTTTCGAGGAAACACGGTACTTAATTTCAAAGTGTTCACGTGTATATCCATTGATACAATCGGTGTATTCTAAGCCCCAGGGTGGCCAAAATGCGTAAAGTAACCGAAGCAAAAAAATGCGTTGAAGCGGCTCAAGTGTGTGTTGAATCAAGTTACTTATATAAAAAGTGGATTAAGACGGATTAGTGCACACAGCATTGATCGGTCAAAGAAAGCCAGATCTAATAATCCTTACATGTTTTGATCTTCTGTCGTTCTAACACCTGATCGATCAAACGGAGAAGAAAAAATCACAAAAAACGAAATCACCACTTGAATAAATAAACACCCGACTTTGACCAGCCGCCATTTTGGATACAGAGACATAGCAAAGAGATGAAAATAGGCCGTGGAGATATGCTACAATTTCTCAAGTAGGCGTGTATGGTGTAACGGTTATTGTCCTTGGAAATAGACTCAACCAATAAAGTGGAGATATGCTACAATTTCTCAAGTAGGCGTGTATGGTAACGGTTATTGTCCTTGGAAATACTCAACCAATGAAGTGGAGATATGCTACAATTTCTCAAGTAGGCGTGTATGGTGTAACGGTTATTGTCCTTGGAAATAGACTCAACCAATGAAGTGGAGATATGCTACAATTTTTCATGGTAGCGTGTGTACTGTAACGGTTATCATCCTTCCAACCTCTGTTTGGTTATTTCTCATTTAGTAACCTTTGTTAGTTTACAATATTTTGGCGACGAGGATGAGATATTGACTCTCTGCAGAGTAAATCTAAAAAGGAGGTGTTATATACCCTACCTATGAACATTAATGGTGTGTCCCAATCCTCATAAATACGGGAGTATTGTGCTGACTGAGTAGTCTTATACCACTAACAGTGGTTTACCTTCTTCCACACCGCTGACTAGTATTGTATTTTGTTAATTTGTTTTGAATAAATAAACACATAGCAAAGAGATGAAAATAGGCCGTGGTGATATGCTACAATTTCTCGAGTAGGCGTGTATGGTATAACGGTTATTGTACTTGGAAATAGACTCAAACAATGAAGTGGAGATATGCTACAATTTCTCAAGTAGGCGTGTATAGTGTAACGGTTATTGACCTTGGAAATAGACTCAACCAATGAAGTGGAGATATGCTACAATTTTTCATGGTAGCGTGTGTACTGTAACGGTTATCACCCTTCCAACCTCCGTTTGGTTATTTCTCATTTAGTAACCTTTGTTAGTTTACAATAATTTGGCGACGAGGATGAGATATTGACTATCTGCAGAGTAAATCTAAAAAGGAGGTGTTATATACCCTACCTATGAACATTAATGGGTGTGTCTCAATCCTCATAAATACGGTAGTATTGTGCTGACTGAGTAGTCTTATACCACTAACAGTGGTTTACCTTCTTCCACACCGCTTACAAGTATTGTATTTTGTTAATTTGTTTTGAATAAATAAACACATAGCAAAGAGATGAAAATAGGCCGTAGAGATATGCTACAATTTCTCAAGTAGGTGTGTATGGTGTAACGGTTATTGTCCTTGGAAATAGACTCAACCAATGAAGTGGAGATATGCTACAATTTTTCATGGTGACGTCTGTGCTATAACGGTTATCGTCCTTCCAATCTCCGTTTGGTTATTTCTCATTTAGTAACCTTTGTTAGTTTACCACATTTTGGCGACGAGGATGAAATATTGACTATGTGCAAAGGGGGTGTTATATACCCTACCTATGAACATTAATGGGTATGTCCCAATCCTAATAAATACGGGAGTATTGTGCTGACTGAATAGTCTTATACCACGAACAGTGGTTTAGCTTCTTCCATACCGCTGACGAGTATTGATAGGACAAAGAAAGCGAGATATAATAATCATTACATCTTCTATTGTTCTAAAACCTGATCGATCAAACGGAGAAAAAAATTACAAAAAACGAAATCACCGCTTGAATAAATAAACACCCGTCTTTGACCAGCCGCCATATTGGATACAGAGACGTAGCAAGGAGATGAAAGTATTCCGTGGAGATATGCTACAATTTTTCATGGTAGCGTGTGTACTGTAACGGTTATCGTCCTTCCAATCTCCGTTTGGTTATTTCTAATTTAGTAACCTTTGTTATTTTACAACATTATATTTCGGAATAAAAATTATTATAAGCCCTGTCTTATTTTTAGGGAAACACACATGAAAAAAAAAAGCATTTTTCACAATCACATGATGCGATGCAAACACTCGACATCTCCCGAAAATAAAACCTAGTGTTATATTTTGGAGTGAAAATTGATATAACACCAATCTTATTTTCGGGGAAACACGGTATTTGATTTCAAAGTTATTTACGTGTGTATCAGTTGATAGTTAAATGCGTCCGCCGACCCATTCTTCGCTGAGTGTTAGTACTGACTTGAAGGTAATCTCTGTGGCACATTTGGCGAGCGGTAATTCAAATTAGATTAACGAAAATGACTAGACCTGGCCACTCACAGACCAATTCCATTGCAGCCTTCAGGCTCTTCTGAAAGACTTATCAGGAAAATCACCCTATTAACCAAAATATTTAATTCCACCTATTAAACTAAAATATTTAATACCACCTTTTCAATTAAAAGCTTTGCCATATATATATATTAAATTGTAACAAAAAATATGTAGGAGAGACCTCCAGATCCTTATCTTTCGGGTTTTGCTTAAAAAACATGAAATAAGTTTTATCTGATGCTCTAGCTGCTATTTCTAGGCTATGCAGCAGTATGCTTGTGCAGGTGTATCTTCTAGAAGCATCAGATAATCTGTGTAATCCGCATTTGTAAAGGTCTGAGTGAAATATCGACGGCATTTTGCCTTCTTTTAATAGGCTAAAGCCTCGTTATGTATACTAATGATGTTCTGTGTATTATAGACATAGTATAGATATGTATGATGCTAGTGTACCTCCTTGTAGGACTCCAGTGGTGATGTCAAAGAAATATGTGTCATCATCAGTTACACGGACCATTGCCTTTGCGTCATTATTATTCTGGTATAGGGAAAAAGAAAAACTTCAGGAAAAAAACAAAGAAAAAAGGTACAAATGCAAAATAGCACAAAAGAGATAATATTAGATTACGTATAAAAAGCATTACATTTCACGATAATACCCGAAACCTTTGAAATGCTATGAATAGAGTTTGGGTAAGGGTTATAGTTAGTTTTAGGGTTAGTGTCAGTGTTAGGGTTAAGGTCAGGGTTAGGGTTAGGGTTAGGGTTAAGCTACTTCTGGAGTTTCCATAATCTAATACTATTTATACGTAAAATATGATTCTAATGATATTATCTCTTAATCATTTTTCTCTGGTGAGACCACATGCTAGTATGAATTACTCCATCTTTTCTCTGTGCATGGGGTCAAATGCCCTAGAGAAATCTACAAACAGTAGGGTTGCTTCAAGATTTTTTGTTCGGACCCTTTCTGTAACATAGGCATCAAATTGAATTATATTTAGTTATGGAGGCGTGTGGTCGAATGGTTAGAATCGTAGGAAATGGACTCGTCGACCCGAGTTCAATTCCTCGACGAAGCTGTTTGCATTTCACATGTAGCTAATACCCTTGGGAAATGTATGAATCCAATTCTTCCTCAAGCTATGGAGAAATAGCAGGACAGACTGGACTCTTTAACTATGGCTAGATAACTAGTCTAGGAGAGGGAAAACTCTGAATTCAAACCTGATAAACTCAGCTTAAGAAATTGACCTTGTATCACATCTTGCTCATGCGGAGGGGTTGGTAAATATATATATCTAGCGTGGTGGTCGGGTTCATTTAGGGAGTATATATTCATTGGTATACTTATCTTTGGAGCTGGTTATCTGGCATTCTGGATCGGAGTAGCTGGATCCGTTGATAGGCTGTCATTCTATCTGTTCTTGTTGGGGTCTGGAACCTTCTTGGGTTCTTTCTGTAAATGTGTCCTTTGTTAGCTTTTAATTAACGAACAGAAGATTCGTTGGTGTTATTTTTTCAGAGCTCATTTATGTTTCTTTGAACCCAAATAAAGATCCTCGAAGAGGATCGACCCTCATCTTACGTCTGCCCCCTTCGAACTTCAGCCAGTATACTTCCGTTTGTCTCCATCAAAAATTTAAGCCAGACTCTCTCTTGGCACTATCTCTCTCCTCCTCACTCTCGTTCTCGCCTTGTTCTGTTTATTCAAAACCATGTGATTCGTTTTACCTCAGTCATGAGCTCAGAAGCCGAAGATCCTGAACGCAGGTACTACCACTGCGAGACAAAGTGGGCCTGGAGATAATGGAAATTACTCTTTTAAATTTTAACCTTTGTTTGTTCTTATTTCTTCTTCCTCGCTTTCCCTGTCAATCACCAAATTCTCCGTAGACCGTAATAATTACGCTACATAGGGACGGACGGTGAGAGATTGTCATTGATATCCGTGATAAGAGCACGACCTGGTAATGATGATGATGATGATGATGAAAGGGGTATATAACATTGGAGCCACATTAATAGTCACAGTTTAGTATCTTACCCAAGACATGTGAAATGAGACAAAGACAATGTAACATAACAACTTAACTTTAATCAACTGAATACAGCTCAGCAAAGACGCAATTACAATGCCCCCAATGGGGCCACCTGTTGGTCGTGGGTGGCGAGCTGTGATGCTTAAGGATAGAGCCCGGGTGGATGAGCAGTTCATGACATGCAATACTCCACTTTGGTCCTATCTTGGGCTAGACGGGCGGTCGGAGAGGCCCCCTCTGATCAATCGGCTGGTCACGTCAAGCCCTAGCACCTATATGATTTTCCCAACCCTATTGCCCTTATGGCAAGCCCCAACCCCTTTTTTATCATATGGGTGCTAGAAGGCGGTGGCTGTGGGTCTACATGTCCTGGGAATGACGTTAAACTCTATCTGATGGTGAGGTTCCAGTTTTGGAGGTTTGGGGAATGTGGAGCACCCCTTCATCACCATTGCTCCCTGGTCCACTCTGACCCGGAGTGGTAGTACCTGTTAGGGTCACATCTATGGGTTAAATAGAAAAATGTATTTATAAAAAATTGTATTATCCATAAAGAATTGATTTATTTCAAAACTTTATCGGCATTAAATGACCCACTGAGGTTGATATGCCGTAAAACAAAACAAACAAAGCAATTACAATGTCCGCTGTCTGTTGAATTTAAATAGTCCCGATCAAGGGAAGATAACCCAATCACTCCAAAAGGGAGGTAATCACGTCTCTTAATACCACAACATGCGTATTCAGTCGCTATTGAATTCGTTCTTACTTTTGTGATATAAAATATTAATGTCTTTTTGGAATAGTTATTCGTATTTCCTGTTATGTGAGTAAAGATTCATTATGGCCATTGTGATGCCATCTTTTGAGTCGTGTCTTTCATCTTTCAGATGGTCAGTCTCATTAAATGTCCAAAGCCATTTTTAAGCGCCAAAGCCTTTAAGATTGTTAAACGTTTTCTTAGAGAAATCCGCAGCGACAATCACGACGTTCATTTACATTTTTCAGTCACTGATTGATCAAAATTCTTCTTCTTCTTCTTCTTCTTCTTCTTCTTTTCTTCTTCTTCTTCTTTGTTGTAGGTTCTTCTTCTTCGTCTTCTTCTTCTTCTTCTTCTTCTTTGTTCTTGTTGTTCTTCTTCTTCTTCTTTTGTTTGTTGTTTTCTTCTTCTTCTTCTTCTTCTTCTTCTTCTTCTTCTTCTTCTTTGTTGTTGTTTTTATTCTTCTTCTTCTTCTTCTTTGTTGTTGTTGTTTCTTCTTCTTCTTCTTCTTCTTCTTCTTTGTTGTTGTTTCTTCTTCTTCTTCTTCTTCTTCTTTGTTGTTGTTTCTTCTTCTTCTTCTTCTTCTTCTTCTTCTTCCTCTTCTTCTTCTTCTTCTTCTTGTTGTTGTTTCTTCTTTCTTCTTCTTCTTCTTCTTCTTTCTTCTTCTTCTTCTTCTTTTGTTGTTCTCTTCTTCTTCTTCTTCTTTGTTGTTGTTCTTCTTCTTCTTCTTCTTCTTTTTGTTGTTGTTGTTTATTCTTCTTCTTCTTCTTCTTCTTTGTTGTTGTTGTTCCTTCTTCTTCTTTGTTGTTGTTGTTTATTCTTCTTCTTCTTCTTCTTTGTTGTTGTTTCTTCTTCTTCTTCTTTGTTGTTTCTTCTTCTTCTTCTTCTTCTTTGTTGTTGTTGTTGTTGTTGTTTCTTCTTCTTCTTCTTCTTCTTCTTCTTCTTCTTCTTCTTCTTCTTCTTCTTCTTCTTCTTCTTTCTTTTTCAGCATTTCTTTCTTTCTTTTTTCTTTCTTTCTTTCTTCGTTTTTTTCTTTCCTTCTTTTTTCAGCATTTCTTTCTTTCTTTCTTATTTTCTTTCTTTCTTTCCTTCTCTCTCTCTTTCTTTCTGTATTGCAAATATTATTTTATTCCTTTTTATCTTTCCGGTATTTCTTTTTCCTTACCTGTTCAGAGTTTCTTTCATTCTGCCCCCCCCCATACCTCTCTCTCCGCCTGTCTGTCTCAGTCTGTCTCCCTCTCTCTATTTCTCTGTCTATCACTCTCTCTTTCTTTCTCTCTTTCTTTGTTTTTGCCTTTCCAGTATTTCTTATTCCATGAGTATCTTAGTCAATATTGATCGGCTGATTTTTAATAAGGGTTGTCAACCTGAAATATATGAAAGTCTGTTTTATTTTTCCCGACCGATTTTGTGATATTTTTCTAAATTTCTTATGCGGAAAGATTTTGCCGTATCCCTGTTTAATTATATATACGTTGGATCGAAATTTAAAGTAAAAAAATTGTAACTAATAACATTTTCTGGCTTCAGTATTGATTTTTAATAATTGTTGCGAACCTGAAATAAATTAAAGTTTTTTTTATCATTTTTCCTGACTAATTTTGAGATTTCTTTTTATTTCCAATGTGGAAAGATTTTGCCGTATCTCTGTTTAATTATATGAATCCAGTTTTGAAAAAAAAAAAATAAAAAAAAAAAATAAAAAAGAATGTCAGTAATAAAATTCTCTGGCTTCAGAAATCTAAGATGGCGTTTCGGATACGGATAATAATTGATGGTTATTACTGTAGATGGTGCGTAATGGGATTGGTTACTCTTACTTATTTATCTCCAAAGTTAGGAGAGTCATAAAAACACGACAATTTTTTTCCAATCATTTCTTTTGCGTATATATTAATTTTCATATGACAAAAAAACAAACAAACAAACAAAAAACAACAAATAACAAAAAACAAAAACAAAACAAAACAAAACAGAAACAAACCAAAAGCGGAAACACTGTTCATCCGGGGATTTAAGCACGTGACCTATAATTCTGGGATGAAAATATGCGTGAAGTAATACGAAATGGTCGACAGGATATGCAATAGTTTTTTTTTTGTTTGTTCTGGCATTTCGTATTCTTCGAAAATGGAATTTTAAAAAAGATAAAAATAAATAAATAAATAAATTGAAAATAAAGTAAAATTTAAAAGATAGACGAAGATACATTTAAAAAAAATTGTTGATGACGATAAATAGAATTAAAAAACTAAAGAATATTTAAAAAAATAACTAAACGAAAATTTATTAAAAATATTTCTGATGACGCTATTGTTTATAGAAAATGACATTACAAAAAAAAAAAAACATTGATTTTAAAATGATTTTGTAGGGACCCATATTTCATAGCGCTGACCCTGTAGATACACACTGAAAAAATTAACATGTGTTACTGTTGATTTGGTACAGTCAGATTTTCACGGAGATTGAAGAACAAGATTTTATTTATTTTTGAAATTTGGCAAATTGCCAGTAGACTTGGTTGAGTACACCAATAAAGACCTCCTGGTCTGGTTTGGATAGGGAAAAAGCTTGCAAAAAACCTTGTTGCGACCTTGCAAGTGGGTAAAAAGGAACTGACACTTTAGGTCTCGTACAAATAGTCCAGAAAAAAAGTCCTGAAGAAAAAAAGTGTCTTCGTTAGTGGTGACGGGGTATTTATCTACCAATTCGACCAATCAAATAATAGTTGACACCAACCACAAGTATAAATTCCTACGCATTTTTCATTCCTGCTTTCTTCCCTCAGAAGATTGCAGGTGAGTAGTTTTCATTTTTTCCCGACAGAAAAAAAAAAAAAAAAAAAACACACAATGAATATTTTTTCTTCATTTGTGAGAGTTGAAATTCTTTTTGAAGTGTGGTAATTTCTTGAGTGTTGTCGGAGAGGATTAATATATCATCGACATATCTTAAATAGATTTTTGTTTTTTTTATGCTATTGAATATATTGTTTTCAAGATTACACATGTAAAATTGGCTAAAAAGTGGTCCAAGAACTGACCCCATAGACACCCCGTCCTTTTGTATATATATATTGCCTTTGTGGTCATAGAAAGGGACTTCAGTGGTGCATATTAATAATATTTTCTTAAGTATGTTGGGATTAATTTTTAGAGGGGGGAGTAGTGGATTATTATAAATATTTTTAATGATAATTTCTATTGTTTTGTAACTGGTACGTTGGTAAATAGGTTTTCTACACCTAGTGAGGCTATCATTCCATTATTAGGTTTTTGGGTTTGGATTATTTCTATAAGTTCATGTGTAGATTCGATACTGTATTTATTAGGTATATATGGAGTAATTAGATTTTTTATGGTTTTAGTGATATTGTATATGGGTGTATTTATTTGTGATATAATTGGTCGTAGAGGGTGATTGGGTTTGTGTATTTTTATGGTACCATATAGATAACCGGGTTTAGTAGTATAAGTATAACATCATCGTACTGCTGGTTTTTTTTGTTTTTTGGATGGGCTTGGGATTCTATTGTTTGACAACACTTCATTTAACAAAACAAAAATAAATAAATAAAAGATAGAATAAATAAAATAAAAAAAAATGAAATAAAATAAATAAATAATATCAAAAGATTTAGCCAAGTTAATCTTTTTTTTTGAGTCAAAGGTTTTGCAACTTACGTGGTAGGTACTCACTGTGATCGGTAGTATTGTGTTAGTTGGTGTGCTGACACGTTGTGCATTGCTTCGCTTCGTGTCTAATTTGAAATATCACGTGGCCAAAAGGAATAAATAGAAGTATTTGGCGCTACGAATAAAAAAAAAAAAAGGCAAACACTGTTCATTCGGAGATTTGAGCACGTGACCTATAATTCTCGGATGGAAAATATGCGTGAAGAAATACATAGTGGTTGACAGGATATGTTATACTTTTTGTTTTTGTTCTGACATCTCGTATTCTTCGAAAATAGAATTAAAAAATATATATAAAATGCATAAAATAAAAATTAAATCAAATTTAAAAAAAAAGATGAAAATATATAAAAGAATTTGTGATGACGATAAATAGAATTAAAACCCTAAAGAACAAAATAAGTCGTCGGGGTGGCCTAAAGTTGATATCAGCCAAACAGCGAGAGAGTCTATCCCCTTTTCACTAGCGCTAGACCAGAGAGACTGTTTTCGCGTCTGAAGTGGAGTGTCACACCTACCGTCAACTCCTCGCTTTACCACACAGATCTCTGTGCTACTCATACGTTTAGTTGGCGAGGGCCGGTATCGAACCCGGAACCTTGTAGTTCCTAGTCCAACACTCTATCGACTGAGCTACGAAAATACATGAAAATAAAACTACTGACGATGATAATCTTTGACAATCCTTCATTTAACAAAAAAAAAAAAAAAAAGAAGGAAAAAAAGGGGAATAAAATTGTTAGGGAGAGTTATCTCCCCTAACGATTCTACACAGGATACACTCACTGACAGCAGTGAGACAAAAAACTGACAAGCAGAGAGTCAGTTAGACAAGGACTTGGTCCCGTGTGATGAACACACCCATGACACACAGTTGAATTTTATCCAAATACATCCCACTGTATTCCTGGTCAGTGAGAATACATAAAAATGATCATTCCTGCAAACAAAACATTCGTTTGCAAGTATTTCTTGTTTGTGTATATATCTATCTATATATTAATAATGGAGATTGTCTGTATTTCTGTCTGTAACAAAAATTACATCATAGCTCTACGTCACAGATTACGTCACAATATTCTTATGCTATATACACCCAAAATTTGAGTAAGCAATTTTAAAAATTGTTTTTTTACTCTCGTCCTTTTTTTTTACAGTAACCAGAAGTTAACTAAAAAGTTTACAAATAAATAAATACCTACGATTTTGTGGAAAATTGATGTGGAAAATATTCAAAATAATTGTTTGATTATTACATGCATGCAACATTTTATTTGAGAGGGACAGGGCTCAGTTTTCACTTTAAATTGTTTTATTTTTATTTTTACTCCTTTAATAAATATGAGGATTTGTCTTACTTATGATACAAACCCTCTGACATTGAATTTTTAACTCCCACCCTCTCAGGCAATGTCTTTCAAAAATCAATTTTTACGACGTCCGGAGGGTGTTTTCTGTTGCTAGTTATATTAATACAATTTTGTGTGTGCATTATATTAATACAAGTTTGTGTATGTATTATATTAATACAAGTTATTTGAAATTCCATGTCGAGTTCATGTGTTTTCTATTTTCAACTCCTGTCTGCCTTTTACTCGCGGCGTGAATCACCATAGTTACATCTAATAAACATGGTTAATTGTATATGTGCCTTTCCCTTGTAATTTATTTTTGTACATTGTTGATTCTGTTGATTGGCTCACTGTTAGGTACTGAGTTGTCGTACGTCAACAAACCCAACAGTGCTTTTTTCAACTGACTAATAAATACACAGAAATGAAGATTTTGCAACTTTTTGAATATTGTTATATGTTAAACATATTTTACTGTTTTTGTTATTATTTTGTTATTCCTACATCTTGGGATATAACAAAAATAAAATAGAATAAATAAATAGAATAAAGTTTTAGCCAAGTTAATCACTGGGAAACATAAATGTTTTTTTTCTTTCTGTTGAGTCAAAAGTTTTGCAATAGTTTGGTACGTGGTAGTTACCGGCGCGTATATCACATGATAAGGAGCCAGTTTATCTCAGTCGGTAGAGCACACGCTTAGGAATCGAAAGATTCCTGGTATCAATACCTATCCCCACCAAGTCAGCGTATGAGTAGCGCAGTTTGGTAATTTTATCTGTGCAGTAAAGTGGAGAGCTGACGCTAAAAGTGGCCCTCGAACTCAGCGAAAAAGAATCTCCATAGTCTAGCACTAGCATAAAGGGGATAGACTCCCTCGCTGTCCGGCTGATACTGACAATAGGCGACTCCGCCTCCCCCCCCCAAAAAAAAAAATCAGCTAACACTGATGTGAAAACTCAAAAGGAGTAAATAATAATAATAATAATAATAATAATAATAATAATAGAAGAAGAAGAAGAAGAAGAAGAAGAAGAAAAAATATACGAAAAAGGTGAAATTACCTCAAGTTTTCGTAAATGTTTTCATTCATAATTTATGGTTAAGGTTAGGGTTAGGGTTACGACTAGGGTTAGGTTTAAATAAAAGATTGAGCCAAGTTAATCACTGGGGAACATAAATGATTTTTTTCTGCTAATATTCAATATTTTAGGTTTTATACCTGCTCTATTACAATAGCCTCGACTACTTTTTTATGTAAATTTTCTCATTTAAAGGCCGTTTGGAATGAAGAATGAGAAAAAAAGGAAAATATTTTTGCTGTTATAAGAAAAAGGCAATTACACACACACACACACACACACACACACATATATATATATATATATATATATATATATATATAGGATGACCCTATATATGCTCCCCATCCCCTAGGGTTGAGCACTCTGGGGGGGATCTTGCTGACGGCCGCCAACTCAAGCGTAAACGCAACGCTCTTCTAAGGAATGGAGCACTTTGTGACGGCCTTTACACGCAAAGCGATGTGTGTATTAAAACAGTTAAAATCCCCTTCCTATTCTGTAAGTGAAGACAGCCTAATGGTTACGGTGCCGGACTGACACCCAACCGATCGGATTTCAATTCCGGCTGTAGGTCGCTTACAAAATGTCTAGCCACACTGAGGAGACTTGATAAGTCGAAACACGTGTCTGTGGATGACCCTATATATATTTGTTTTGTTAAACTCAACTGACAATTCTTGTTGGACAAGTTTTTGTTCGATCCTTTCTAACTGTCTTGCTATCTTTTTAATATCCGGGTGGAATTGGTGTATGAATCCACCAAAGTTTTTTCACGAGCGCTTTCTGCACGACTTTGTGCCCTCATCAGGTGTGGAACTGGTGAGATGTTTCCATTGACTCTTAAAAAAAACAAAAAAACAAACAGTAGCAGTAGGAATTAGTAGGACGGGGGTCACAAGTTTATAAGAATGTATGGGGAATGGTGGGAAGGGAATTGGCGGGAAATTATAGGCATTTGAGGACATGTTGACTGTTTTCAAAGTTTATCCTTTTTAAGGTGTTTTATTGTTGTTTAATATATAAGTCTTCGAGTATATATATATATATATATATATATATATATATTATATATGAGTAGGGGCTTACCGGTGGGTACGGGTACGATCGTTGGGAGCGCACAGTATCCAGGGGTTAAGACCGTGAAAAAAACAAATACAAAGTGCTCAATACAATGTAGAGCAAAATTTATTTAAGAAATGGATATAAAGTAACCTACTCGAGTTTCATCATCTGAATCGTCAGGGTTACATCCGCGGAATTAACCGTGTTTTCGATTAATATCAGTTGAAACGGGTCTTATAAACAGCGTCCATCTATAACGATAAGACACGTTTCAACAGACATACGTGGTACCAACTGATATTAATCGAAAACTCGATTAATTCAGCGGATGTAACCTTGACGATTCAGATGAGGAAACTCGAGTAGGTTACTTTATATCCATTTCTTAAATATATATATATATATATATATATATATATATATATATATATAGCTATGCAACATTGACTTACCATTTTTCTTTTACAGGAAAAATCCCAATGGCACAGAAAAAGTAGGTCATAGATGTAAAAGAAACTACCACGTGTTCTCTTGGAATTTAAGACCAGACGATGTCTGGAAAATGGGTCGGTCGAAACATCGTGTTAAAACCACCAAGAATATGAAAAATTGATTGAGTTGTCCGAAAAATGGTCTGTGGATGAAATAGAATAGTTTTAATCCGAAAATACATATATTTAATCGCGTTTTATCTTGTCGTTGGGCAAGCAAGGCTCTGCAAATTGACCTCACTTTGGGACTTTGACCCGAACGGTTCCAACATATACCGTGCGATTATCACGTTGCGAATAATCTGATTGTAATACTCGGAGATTAGCCAGGAAGTAAGAAACACTTTATTTGACCCGGGAGTTCTTTGACGAACGGCTTCTCACGATAAGGATATTAAAACACACACACATATACACACACACATAATCATACAAGCATACAAACACACACGCATACTCAGATACATACAAACAGACACATACATACACACATATATATATATAATATATCTATCTATTATAATGGAGATTATGTGTTTGTTTGTCTGTAACCGAAACTATATCACTACTCAAGTCACTATCCATTTAGTTATTATATATCACATTCTCCATGAATCATTTTTATTTAAGCCTCAATTATTGATAAAATTGTTTTTCATTATTAATACTGCTGGTCATATGTACGTACTAATAACATGCAATTGTATTCATATGTACAACAAATAGCGGTTTACAGTGTGAACGGGAAGCCTAATTTGCATATTGATATTTAAAATTTGATTTTAATAAATATGTGCTTGGTATTGTTGATTTCTAATTATCTGATTTTATCTTAATGAATATGAACAAAAATCTCGGGGATAAATCTGAAAAGAATCAATTAACAAAAAGAAATAACTATAATTTTATTCTTTACTTCCTAAATTAACTAAATAGTTAAATTAGAAAAGTTTAGCAAGGAAAGACGGGGGCGATGGGAGAGGAAGCTACAGCTGTTATATTTTTCAATTATACCCCTCTCTGCTTCAAATAATTTTATCTGTATTCTTATTCAGTTTCTTTAGACTTTCTAATTTAATATAATATTTTATGACATTAATACTTGCACCCGAAGGGTGCATATATTTGCTAGTATATATAATTTACACACACACATATATATATATATATATATATATATATATATATATATAGTTGTAGAAAAAAGTTTTTTTCTCTCTACCACGGTTTCAGTGTTCAAGGTACACCATCCTCAGGAGAACTAAACTTGTTTCTTTTGAAGACGGTGAACCATCTACAAATATATGTTCTATATTTTACGAAATATATTGAGCCCTTTTGGATTAACTACCTATGCTACTACAATGAAAACTTGGTAGCAACTTTTCATGGATATATATATATATATATATATGTGTGTGTTGTGTGTGTGTTTGTGTGTATGTGTGTGTATATAAATTATATATATTATAAATATTATATTATATATATACGTGTGTTTGTATGTGTATGTTTGCATGTATCTGAATATGCGTGTGTGTTTGTATATATATAATATATATATATATATATATATATATATATATATATATATGTGTGTGTGTATGTGTGTGTTTGTGTTTTTGTGTATGCGTATGTTTTTTTATCGTTTCTTCAAAGAAATCTTCCTTGGATTCTAATTCTTTATCTCTCTCTCTCTCTCTCTCTCTCTCTCTCTCTATATATATATATATATATATATATATATGAAGAGAAATGGAAGTGAATCCGACGGTATGTAGTATAGTGAGAAATTTGAAAAAAAAAACACAGGTTTAAATAAAATGAGTGGTAAGTTTATTAGCCGACGCTGCAGTGTTTCGATCTGTTAAATAGATCTTCTTCAGGGCTTTTGTTGATGTAGGGAACAGTTAAAAAAAAGATATCCCAGAATAATGAGGAAGACTGTGATAGTCATTGTTTATCAATCTGTTCAAAATTTGAAATTTGAAGAGAAACGCTGGAAAGGTATACGATTTGAAATATGACGTCAAATATTCTTCTTTACGCTTTTAAAATACTAATACCATGTACCCAGTTGTAGTAGATTGTGCAATTTTTCTTTCTCTTCTCCCTTGTTTTAAAGGTGTTTTGTTTTTCTTCCCCCTTTTGTTATATATGGTGGTGTTAATGAACTTTGTTTCTCCTAATTCCTCTCTTGTTGTTCTATCCTACCACAACCTCATTTCTGTTTTTTTTTGTTTACCTGTTCGTTCTTGTTCAACTTTTATTAGAATAAAATAAAAATATGTGTAACGATTTCTGTGATCGTATTTAATTACATTAGTCGTTCTAATTCAATATCAATGACCCCGGAAATAGATTTTAAAATAAAAACGGAAGTTCCGGGTTTTGACCGGAAATGGATGTGACGCCGGGACGAGAAACAGAAGAGGAAAAAAATCGTTCTTTTTTCGGCTGGGTTCTGGTGGGACTGAGACGTGGCTCCCGGTTCTCCGTATACTATGAATAATTTGACCATAACTTTTTTGTGTTCGTATTTAATTACATTAGTCTTTCTAATTCAATATCATGTTTAAATATACTAAATCTTAGATATTTAAGCCCAGAGGGTGCATTTGCTTTGCTAGTTACAATAAGAGAGCTGTGTATTTTAAATGTTTCATACTGTTGTATACCCTCTTCATTACTTTACTTCTTTCTTACTCTATTCTTCTGTCCGTCTTTGGAATCTTATAACATCTTGTCTTGGTCTGGAATCTTCTAAGGTCTGGACTTCTCTTGGGGACTTCGGGTCTGGTCTTTTCGCGGCTATCCCCGGAAGATAGGGTTAGGACTGAGGTCAAGCTTGTCACTCAATCTTCAAGGCCGTCAGCTGCACTTAAAACGCCATCTTGACTTCTACACTATTGCACATAAATATTTGTTATCTAATAATGGAAGGAGGGGAATATATGGGGGGAAATAGATGTTTGTATCAACAAGCTCCCGCCGAGAGGGGGGGGGCAAAAACAAGCGAGTACACAGTCTTCCAGCAAGCCAACCCTTCCCTGGTCAACACGCTCTTCGTTTTCGTTTAGCAGCCGCAAAATCCGTCACCGTAGTCGAAATAATTTTTAGCAGTTCAAAATCACATTTCTTTATTCGGTCGTTCGCGTCAGTCAACCTGCAACTGCAACTCCTGACTGCCCAGCGCTCGACTCACATGTTATTTATGTACGTATTTACCGAAACATCCTGGCACTTCGCGTCCGTCCAGTGCCTAATTCGCATCTGTTTTTGCATGCGGGAGGACGCGGGTTCGATCCCAGCAGGCAAGACAATGTATTGCTCTCCGTCATATATGTAACAATACCGCGGTTGGTCCTCTCACTTGAGTATACAAGATCCCACAACTCTTATACTTATGTTGTTGGGGACAGTTCCCACATATGTGAATCAAAACGTAATGCCATTTTATTTAGGACAGGTATAATTACCAACACAGGAACATCTAGCATACATCAAAATGAAGCTTGTCCTCTGTGGATCACATCCCTATTCTCCACATAGGTGAGTCAAAAAGTAATGTCATTTTATTTAGGACAGGTATAATTACCAACACAGGAACATCTAGCATACATCAAAATGAAGCTTGTCCTCTGTGGATCACATCCCTATTCTCCACATAGGTGAGTCAAAAAGTAATGCCATTTTGTTTAGGACAGGTATAATTAACAACACAGGAACATGTATCATACATCAAAATGAAGCTGGTCCTTTGTGGATCACATCCTTACTACCCCACATAGGTGAATAAAAACGTAATGTCATTCTATTTAGTAACAATGTAACAATGTAATTTTATATGTAACAATACCGCGGTTGGTCCTCTCGCTTGAGTATACAAGAGCCCGCAAGTCTTATACTTATATTGTTGGCGACTGTTCCTGTTTACCTGTTCGTCCTTGTTCAACTCTTGTTGTTTCAGATTTCGATCGTTTTAATTAGCCGTTATTTGCTCTTTTTCATGTATTCTCCGGATGCCCGAATTATCCACGCTGTCTGCGTTCGCACTTTGAAAAATAATTATAGAGAAGGAGTATGTTCTCTTTTAATGAGTCTGCAAAGAAATTAAGAAATTCCGATCAAGAAAGACAAGAGAGACAAACGAGAGCTTAACGAGTGGCGAGCGAAAACACTCCACGCACAATAATAGCATGTTGCAAATATCTCGTTACGATTGTAATTAGCGTTCTAGTCGGTAATCGCTGAATGATATATACGGGGGAGAGTAAAAAAATTATCCGCACTTCCGCCATAATATATATATAAGGCTGAGTCAAAATGTAATGCCATTTTGTTTAGGACAGGTATAAACACAACACAACAACATGTATCATACACCAAAATGTTGGTCTTCTGTGGATCACATCCTTACTACTCCACATAGGTAATTCAAAAAGTAATGCCATTTTGTTTAGGACAGGTATAATTACTAACACAATAACATGTATCATACACCAAAATGAAGCTGGTCCTCTGTGGATCACATCCCTACTTCCCACATGGGCGAGTCAAAAAGTAATGCCATTTTATTTAGGATAGGTATAATTATCAACACAAGAACATGTATCATACACCAAAATGAAGCTGGTCCTTTGTGGATCACATCCTTACTACTCCACATAGGTGAATCGAAACGTAATGCCATTTTATTTAGGACAGGTATAATTACCAACATGAACATGTAACGTAACATACATCAAAATGGAACTGGTCCTCTGTGGATCACATCCTTACTACTCCACATAGGTGAATAAAAACGTAATACCGATTTATTTAGGACAGGTATAATTACCAAAACAGGAACATGTCTCATACATCAAAATGAAGCTGGTCCTCTGTGGATCATATCAGTATTTCTCCACATAGGTTAGTCAAAAAGTAATGCCATTTTGTTTAGGACAGGTATAATTACCAACACAAGAATATGTATCATACATCAAAATGAAACTGGTCCTCTGTGGATCACATCACTACTTCTCCACATGGATGAGTAAAAAAGTAATGCCATTTTGTTTAGGACAGGTATAATTACCAACACAAGATATGTATCATACATCAAAATGAAGCTGGTCCTCTATGGATCACATCACTACTTCTCCACATGGATGAGTAAAAAAGTAATGCCATTTTGTTTAGGACAGGTATAATTACCAACACAAGAATATGTATCATACATCAAAATGAAGCTTGTCCTCTGTGGATCACATCCCTACTTCTCCACATTAGTAAGTCAAAAAGTAATGCCATTTTGTTTAGGACAGGTATAATTACCAACACGGGAACATGTGTCATACATCAAAAAGAAGCTGGTCCTCTATGGATCACATCCCTCCTTTTTCACATTGGTGAGTCAAAACGTAATGCCATTTTGTTTAGGACAGGTATAATTACCAACATAAACATGTAACATACATCAAAATGAAGCTGGTCACATCCTTACTACTCCACATAGGTAAATAAAATCGTAATGCCGATTTATTTAGGACAGGTATAATTACCAAAATATGAATATGTATCATAAATCAAAATGAAGCTGGTCCTCTGTGGGTCACATCAGTATTTCCCCACATAGATTAGTCAAAAAGTAATGCCATTTTGTTTAGGACAGGTATAATTACCAACACAAGAATATGTATCATACATCAAAATGAAGCTGGTTCTCAGTATATCACATCCCTACTTCTCCAAATAGTCACAGTTTCTCTCAATTCCAATGTTCCACCTTCAAATGAGAGCAGGTATCCGTGCCCCGTAAAATTCTATTGATTGTTCTTTGAGCCACTCAAACCCACTTTCATGAGGCCGAACAGATTATAGTTTGAAGCGAACATTATTCAAGTGATGAGAAATCATGTATGTGTTAGAAGGCGGTGGCTGAGGGTCTTCATGTCCTGGGAATGACGTTAAACTCTATGATGATGAGGTTTCAGTTCTGGAGGTCTGGGGAATGTGGAGCACCCCTTTATCACTATTGCTCCCAGATCCGCTCGAACCCGGAGTGGTAGTACCTATTTGTGTGCCATCTATGGGTTAAATATAAAAAATGTGTTTAAAACAAATTGAGTACCCATCAAAAATGAATAAAACAAAACGTTTTCGGCATAAAATGACCCAAAGGTTTGACATGCTGTAAAACCCAATCAACCAACCATCTTCATCGCCATTACTCCCAGGTCAACTCTAACCCAGAACAATTATACAGAGCCGGCATGTACTAACCCCGAACCCTCCTATCGTTTTTTTTGAGTAGTTGGATTCATACTTTCCTCAAGGGTATTAGCGCTATGTGAACTGTAGCTTCGCCCAGGAATTGAACTCGTGTCGACGAGTCTATTTCCCAGGGCTCTATTTATTACACCACGTGCCTCTAACTAAAATAAATAGATTAATTAAAATAATACCTCTCCGCGGTTGCTTGATTTTCAAAGTACTGTCTTCGCTTAGTCTATAAATTTAAGGGTTGTATTGTAGCACACCATATATACAAAATAATCCAACAGTCTTCTCTTTCCCACTCCATTGTAAAAATGTCCTCAGATGTTCCCTTATTTTTTAATTGAAATCCATATAGCCAGTCCTGTTTCTGAATATTAGCTTAACATATGAGCAAAATTTTATTATAATCAGATCACTGCTATGTAGGTGCCAACTGGTTATACACAGACAGACAGAAATTATCCTTTATGAAAAACAAGACCTGTCAAAGGGCGGATGAAGCCTTTCGCTCAACGGCCATCTAGCAAATAAAATACGCGGGGACGTAGAAATACTTGGATTGGTATCCAGGCGCGTAGCAAAACCACCGGGAGAGATGCATTCCTCAGCCTTGTCAAGGCAAGTGTCAAGGAGAAGGAAGACTCCAAAATTTAACCTGCAGCAGCTGCTGCAGCCAATGATGTTGACTTGTTCTTCTTTTTGGCTCAAATGTGGCAGTCACTTAGAGAGTGGGATTGGTTCTGTGCAAAGCTTTTCCGCACTTAAAAAAGCTCCAGGCACAGGCATTGCTTGATATGCAATACATGTCTTGTCCTTTATATGTTTTTGAAGCTCACCATTATATTTGAACTGTTGAGCTTTTTTTAAAATTTTTAAATTTTTTTTATTGTTACTATATCAAGCAATGGCAATACTTGACCGCGAGTTTGCTGCCATCATATACTAGCAGAAGTACCTGGTCCCTGACCGGACTGAAAGGATTTAAAGAACTCCTGGGAGTGAGAGAAAGGGGGAAGAGAGAAGTAACAGAAGGTATAAGAGGAAGATAATTTTCCAAATTCCTTTATAAATTAAATGGAATTTGCATGTTTTAATGTTTGTTTATTTTAGGAATAGTTCTTGTTTACATCTAAAATACTATTTAAAATATGTAACCCTAAACTCATGAGTGTTTTGAAACATAATTTTATTTTTCTAACAACTTTCTTTTATACATATGACAAAATTTAAATTCAATTCTTAATTGCTTGTTGAGTTAAAAATGATAAAAAATAAGTCAAAATCCAGTATTTGTTTATACTATTTAAAAATCTATTATTATTATTATTATTATTATTATTATTATTATTATTATTATTATTTATAGTTTTATGATGAAGATTTTATATGTACAAAATTGCTACACAATCAAACACATTTTAACAGAATGTAGCAACCTAAAACAAATACGAAAAAATGCTACCAAACAACAAATCTAAAACAGATATTCTACCAAATAAACCCAGAAAAACTACTTGGATACATAAAAGAAGCACACATCTACAACAAAATCTAACAATCTTCCAAAAAAATGAAAACACAAAAATATATTTTAAAAAGAATCATCTAAAAGTTTCATTCACAAAAAATATGTAAAAAAAAAAAAATCTTTAGAAAATTAAACATTATCACCAATTCATTTCAAAAACGTAGTCGGCATTAAATGACCCATTGAGGTTGATATGCCGTAAAACAAGAACAAAATCAAAAATCAAAATTGCTACAAGATATATTTATCTCTAGTTAAGATTATGTTAAGTTAGATAAGAAAATAAATTTGAAAAGAGAAAGATGATAATGTCTGACAATATAAATCCATTAAAAATAATTTCTGATTTTTTCTTTCTTTTTTGTTTTTTTCTAAAATGGATTTATATTGTCAAACTTTATTATCTTCCTCTTTATAAATTTACATTCTTATCTTAACTTAACATAATCTTAACTAGACATTTATCAATGCAAAAAAATAAAATAAAATAGTACAAATTATTACTTTTTCTGAAAATGTATTACCAGCCTATGAAATAAAATCAAAGCTGAAAATGTAACCTTTTTTATTTGCTGTGTGCAATTATATTCAAATTTCTAAATCTATACTCTATAACTTTAGTGAAAATTCTAGCCTTGTGCTATAACCAAATAAAATTGAATTTCATAGAATCTAAGTTGCATGTGCTTTTTATACTTCGATTATCTAATCAATAAAAATCATAAACTAAATTTTGTACTTTCCCTTATAAACATATTATAGAGGATGTGCATTTTTTAATGCTGAATGACATCTATTTTCTGGCTTATAAATTGATACGTACATTATCTAATCAATAAAAATCATAAACTAAATTTTGTACTTTCCCTTATTGGTATTTACACTTATTATCAAAAATGCGTTACACTTGGTATTTATGCGTTGGTATTTACACTTGGTATTATGCGTTGGTATTTACACTTATTATCAAAAATGCGTTACACTTGGTATTATGCGTTACACTTGGTATTATGCGTTGGTATTTAAACTTGGTATTATGCATTGGTATTTACACTTATTATCAAAAATGCGTTACACTTGGTATTATGCGTTGGTATTTACACTTATTATCAAAAATGCGTTATTGGTATTATGCGTTACACTTGGTATTATGCGTTACACTTGGTATTATGCGTTGGTATTTACACTTGGTATTATGCATTGGTATTTACACTTATTATCAAAAATGCGTTACACTTGGTATTTATGCGTTACACTTGGTATTATGCGTTGGTATTTACACTTATTATCAAAAATGCGTTACACTTGGTATTTATGCGTTACACTTGGTATTATGCGTTGGTATTTACACTTGTATTATGCGTTGGTATTTGCACTTATTATCAAAAATGCGTTACACTTGGTATTATGCATTGGTATTTACACTTGGTATTATGCGTTGGTATTTACACTTATTATCAAAAATGCGTTACACTTGGTATTTATGCGTTACACTTGGTATTATGCGTTGGTATTTACACTTATTATCAAAAATGCGTTACACTTGGTATTTATGCATTACACTTGGTATTATGCGTTGGTATTTACACTTATTATCAAAAATGCGTTACACTTGGTATTATGCGTTACACTTGGTATTATGCGTTGGTATTTACACTTGGTATTATGCGTTGGTATTTACACTTGTTATCAAAAATGCGTTACACTTGGTATTTATGCGTATTTATGCGTTACACTTGGTATTTATGATCAAAAATTCTGTAAGTGCTAGAATCAACTCTAGTTTTTATGAACTCTGAGTTGCGTAATAATGTGCTTTGATCCTCAAAATCTGTTTAAATAACTTCCGTTAGAGAAAATATAATAATGTTCTTTTACATTACGGATTTAATCAAATATTTGTAATTTTTATCAACGAGAAAAGAATGCGCCTTGCTTGGAGATGAGAGTTGGATAATCTTTTTCTTAACGAAGCAAGCAATGGAAACTATAAGAATTTATTAAATCAATTGTGAGGATGTTCATTTTCTGGGTTATAAATTGATACGTACATAGTAATCAACTCTTTGGAGTCTAGGTGACAGCTAGTCTCCTCAGATCTCCAGGATTCTTCTGAATATTTTAGCTGATCTCAACAATGCTGTGGTCTTGGTGGTCTCAATTCTTCCTCTGATTCCCAATTACTCCAGTCTTTTATAAACAACGAGAATACCAAAATATGACAGACTCTCTCTAAACACCAAAAGTTCTGTGTTGGTATAATGAGTACTGATACCAAAAACTCATACTTGCAGCATTGTTTGAGGAAATACCATTAAAGATCGTCTACTAAAATGCACCAAAAATCCTTGTTCTCGCAACATTTAGCCGAGAAATGTCTATCCCTCTTTTTCCCACGAGTCAATAACTGACATTTAAACGTCAATTTTTTGTAAAGAGAAAAGATTTGTTTGGTCTGGGAACTGTGACAGACAAGCCTGAATGCTTTAGGGGTTTTCACCCTACCGATACAAATAATGGATTGGTGACTGAAGTGGTTCCACTTTAGCGACACCTGGTAAGTTTTCCTACACAAATTATCTCCTTGAAATATAGTTAGTCTCTTACCCAAACTGTGGAGTGGATGTGTGGTCGGTGTAAGTTAGTAGCTCAGAAAATGGAACCGGTGAGCTGAGTTCAAATTCCTTCGGTGGCTGCTTGTATCAACTTTCGCATTAAAATCCTTGGGAAATGCATAGTTCCAACCCCACACAAACTATTGTTGAAATAACAGAACAGAGTGGTTACCAGTATAGGTGAAGCATATTCCTGTGTTTATCATTGGCCATGGGTTACACACACGTACTTCCTGTATTTATATACCGGATGTTCCAGCCACACATTTGCTGTCTTCCGTTAGCAAATTTGTTGATTCTATCCTCGACCGGATGTATCTGTCAACTTCATTCATCAGGTTCTCCGCCGGTCAAGGTAATATATATATTTACCAAGCCCTCCGTACGAGCAGGATGTGACACAAGCTCAATTTCTTAAGCGGAGTTCAACAGGTTTGGATTCAGAGTTTTCTCTCTCCTAGACCGGTTGCCTAACCAAGGTTAAAGATCCCAGTCTGTCCTACTATTCATCCATAGCTGGAGGGAGAGTAGGATTCATACATTTCCCAAGGGTTTTAGCGCTAAGTGAAATGCAATTACCGCATCCAGGATTTGAACTCGGGCCGAGGAGTCCATTTCCCATGACTTTAACCATTACACCACGCGCGTCAAGGCAATATACTATAATTGCTGGAAATACTCGAGGCCATTTGTGACGTTGTCGGCTCTTGAAACTCGAAGAAAAAAAGAAAAGTCAGTGATATTGTCACTTGGTCTCCTGTAGTGAAAGAAATGGAAAAAATACACATAAAATAAATTGGAAGAAAAGAGAATTCCATTTTACGGCAATTCCAACCACACAACAAGATGGCGGTCTCTAGTCGTTCCTGTTTACGATAAGAAACAAAACAAAATAAAAATAAAACCAAAAATAAAAGAACAAAACAAACAAACAAACAAAACAAAAAACAATAGCCCTTAAGTCCCGACAGACAGACCTATCCGAAATAATTGAACTTTTTAACCTTTTTTTAAATACGACTTTATCACACGTTTGTTTTTTGGGTCGTGACCAAATCAAACGCATTTGTTTTGACGATGTACAGTCGAATACAAATAGCCGCAACTTCCGAGACTGGCGTTTATCACGTTTCTTCGATAAATAACTTCTTATTTACTCAGTTTAAAGCTTTTCTAATTTTCTTTTCTTACTTTAAGAAAGAGAAGAGAAAACATACGTGAGAATATTAGTCCTCATCAATTATCCAAGTCATTAATCATTCCTTTAAAAAAAGAAAGAATAATAGATTATTTTTCGTAAACAGAAATACGAGGTATGTTTAAAAGTATTGAAAATGAAACTGTATTTACGGAGACAAACAGAAACACTGAAGGAAACGTTAATCTTGAAGATACGAGCTATGTTTAAAAGTATTGAAACTGAATCTGTATTTAGGGAGACAAACAGGAACACTGAATGAAACGTTAATTCTCTTCAAGATACGAGGTATATTTAAAAGTATTGAAAATGAAACTGTATTTACTAAGACAAACAGAAACACTGAAGGAAACGTTAATCTTCAAGATACGAGGTATGTTTAAAAGTATTGAAAATGAATCTGTATTTACGGAGACAAACAGGAACACTGAATGAAACGTTAATTCTCTTCAAGATACGAGGTATATTTAAAAGTATTGAAAATGAAGCAGTATTTACCAAGACAAACAGGAACACTGAAGAAAACTTTAATTCTCTTCAAGATGCGAGGTATATTCAAAAGTATTGAAACTGAAGCAGTTTACCAAGACAAACAGAAACACTGAAGAAAACGTTAATTCTTTTCAAGATACGAGGTATATTTAAAAGTATTGAAAATGAAGCTGTATTTACCAAGACAAACAGGAACACTGAAGGAAACGTTAATTCTTTTCAAGATACGAGGTATATTTAAAAGTATTGAAAATGAAGCTGTATTTGCCAAGACAAACAGGAACACTGAAGGAAACGTTAATTCTTTTCAAGATACGAGGTATATTTAAAAGTATTGAAAATGAATCTGTATTTACCAAGACAAACAGGAACACTGAAGGAAACGTTAATTCTTTTCAAGATACGAGGTATATTTAAAAGTATTGAAAATGAATCTGTATTTACCAAGACAAACAGGAACACTGAAGGAAACGTTAATTCTTTTCAAGATACGAGGTATATTTAAAAGTATTGAAAATGAAGCTGTATTTACCAAGACAAACAGGAACACTGAAGGAAACGCTAATTCTCTTCAAAATACGAGCTATGTTTAAAAGTATTAAATCTGAAGCTGTTTTTACCCAGACAAATAGGAACACTGAAGAAAACGTTAATTCTCTTGAAAATGCGAGGTATGTTTAAAAGTATTGAATATGAAACTGTATTTACCAAGACAAACAGGAACACTGAAAGAAACGTTAATTCTCTTGAAGATACGAGGTATGTTTAAATGTATTGAAACTGAATCTGTATTTACCAAGACAAACAGAAACACTGAAGGAAATGTTAATTTTCAAGATACGAGGTATGTTTAAAAGTATTGAAAATGAAGCTGTATTTACCAAGACAAACAAGAACACTGAATGAAACGTTAATTTCCTTCAAGATACGAGGTATATTCAAAAGTAATGAATCTGAAGCTCTGTTTACCAAGACAAACAGGAACACTGAAGGATACGTTAATATGGAAGATATGAGGTATGTTTAAAAGTATTGAAAATGAAGCTGTATTTACTAAGACAAACTAAGGAAACGTTAATTCTCTTCAAGATACGAGGTATGTTTAGAAGTATTGAAACTGAAGCTGTATTTATCAAGACAAACAGGAACACTGACGAAAACGTTAATTCTCTTCAAAATGCGAGGTATATTATATCAAGGGGCAAAATCAGCTTATTTTAAGCCTCAACAACAAGGTTGGAAGTCTTTGCAAATTTTATGTGGGAAATGGACTGTTCCATTATGTAATAGGGCCTTCTACAGGGAGCATTAAACTATGTAATTTACCTCCTTCAATAGTAAATAAGAGCCTGGCTCTTTAGAAGCCATGTAACTGTATATACGCAGTATGCTGGAAAGTATCATAGTCTTCATACTGCTACTACCCCCATTTGGTTATTGTCATATCCCAATTTAACTAGAAAAAAAACGCCCTCGGAGCGGAATTAAGTTTTGGCACGCTCTTTCATAAAAATATGTTAACAGATATTTGAAAACTTATATCCTATTACTAATTGTTGTGATGTTAGTTCAACAGTAAAAAAGAAGTCAAGTCGAGGTAGGGTAAAATGAGACAAGTGTATTTACAATAAGGTACAAGAACGGCTAGCTTGTCGCTAAACGGTAACAGTACAACCTTTTCACTCAGTGTCTCACTATTTATAGTGAGAACCGGTGTATATTCTCCACTGTAGGAACGGCCGGTACAACACTAATAGACATAAAAATAGTGTTTTATTCAAAATTTAAATAAATATGTTTTCTTTCTAATAAAACCAAGTTTCTAACAGGTAAATTCAAATTAAATAAATATTCAAGGTTTTTTCTTTTGGGGTGCGTCAAAACCGTTCTGTTTTCATTATCGTCTGTCGTAAAACAACATTTTACGACAGTGGATAATCAAAACAGAACGGTTTTCTTTTTCTCCGTATAATAAAATATAAAATTTGATACAAATCTTTATGTCTCTATTTCCTGATAGTAAATAAATTTCTCGTAAAACTCTATGCGTTAGATAACTTTGAATATATATTAAAATAAAAAAAAATATATAAATCAATAATAACAGGCATGTATTTATTAAAACTTGTTTTAACAATGTGGACTGTTTAATATTGCGTACATAATTTCTTAGTGTATATAATACAGAATTATTCTTTATTCTATGTATTAATGATTTTGACTATGAATCAAATACAAATTGATAAACTTACGCAATTCTTGAAGGTATTATGACGTAGACAGTGACGTAATTTCGGTTACAGACAGACACTGAATCTCCATCTATCTATCTATACATATATAAAGAACAATTGGTGTGTATGTATGTATGTCCGAATGAAACTACGAAAATAAAATAATTAATGACAAAATAATTTTTTTATAAAACTAAATATCACCGTTTCTTACTCTTTGTGCAATAATTATGAATATTTGATTTATATTCGGAGATATTTAAAAATGAAAATATACATGGAAATAGCATTACAATTCTACTTAAAAATGTGTGAATCTCAAGTGTAAACACATCAATACACCAGGGTATTTTTGCCCTCACTCTAGCCAGGTGCCGCCCTGTCGCCTGGAACATTAGAATACACCGACTGCACATTTGCAGACGGGGCCACCTGTTGACCGGGAGTGGCGATGCATGATGCTTAAGGACGGAATCCTGGTGGCTGAGCGGTTCATAACAAACCAAACCGAACCAATCTACCCAGGCTACACTGGGTAGCCGATTCTAGTTATATATAGATTAGAAAATCGTTAAGAAGAAAAGAGTCTCTGATACAGAATTGACTCAAAGTTCACGCTTGTAATTATTCATGATTCAGAATAATCACAATTTGAATATATATATATATATATATATATATATATATATATATATATATATATATATATATCTGCAGGAGATTGGAATTTTGCTCCAGTTGAACTCGAGTCATTGAAATTTGAGCCGCGTCCAGAAATTCAATAACTAATTAATACACTTGGCAAATTTCTTTTATTCTAATCAATAAATCATTATCACATTGGACGCCATTTTGTTTGATCAGCAGTCAGTAAGATGACGTCATTCAAACCCTTTGCTCATTGGCTGTATTCTCGGAGGCTTTGTTGCCAGCAAGTTTTTGTCAATTCGTTGGATTTTACAGCATGTCAACCCTTGTTGGGTTATTTCATGCCGAAGACATTTTGTTTTATTCATTCTTGATGGATAATGAACATTCTTTTTAAACACATTTTCCAAAACTCTTTTTTGGTGTATTTAGCCGATAAATGGCCCCCTAACAGTATTATGAGGGGCGTTCAATAAGTAATGCTCCTGACCCACTTTCACTCGTTTGATCTAGCTGAAATTTTGCATGTGCAATTATTCATATCTCTATAGATTTAGCGGAAAATTACAGCTCTGAACTAATTGTGGTTTCTGATTTACCGGTGTTTGAACTGAGTCAAGTGTGAAATGGAGCCTTTTGAGTGTCGAGCAGTGATCGGGTTTTTGTATTTGAAAGGACGCACACCACGGGAGATTTTTGATGAAATGAAAGTAACTAATGGAGATGATGCCCCATTATTTGACCTTGTAAAACGCTGGCATCGTGAATTCAAACATGGTCGGAACTCTGTGGAAACATTTCCCAGATCTGGTCGAAAGGAAAGCGTTTCCCAGATGATGCAACCTTGATTTCTGAAGTCACGTCGTGGTTGGAGGACCAACCTGGGGTGTTCTACAAAGACGCTCTCCAGAGCTGCATCATACTATGGGAGAAATGCGTAACTCTGGGTGGTTCCTATGTAGAAAAAGACTAATAACTCTCCCAAGTCTCGTTGCTCTACTGCTATGGGAAGTGGGTCAAGGGCATTACTTATTGAACGCCCCTCGTATTTGGTCCACTCGGAAAAGTGGTTTGGTTTGGTTTGGTTTATTTTGTTTTACGCCATATCAACCTCAGTGGGTCATTTAATGCCGATAAAGTTTTGAAATAAAGTCATTCTTAATAGATTCTCAATTTAAAAAAAATAAATACATTTTCCTATTTAACCCACAGATGGGACCCTAACATGTATTACCACTCCGGGTCAGAGTGGACCTGGGAGCAATGGTGATAAACGGGTGCTCCACATTCCCCAAACCACCCAAACTGGAACCTCACCATCAGATAGAGTTTAACGTAATTCCCAGGACATGTAGACCCTCAGTCACCGCCTTCTAGGACCCATATGATAAAAAGACTTGGGGTGTTACCATAAGGGCAATAGGGTCGGGAAATTCATATAGGTGCTAGGGCTTGTCGTGACCAGCCGATTGATCGGAGGGGGCTTCTCCGACCGTCCGTCCAGCCCAAGAAAGGGCCAAAGTGGAGTATTGCAAGTTATGGACAGGTCAATCACCTGGGTTCTATCTTTAAGCATCATGGGTCGCCACCCACGGCCAACTGGTGGCCCGTTGGGGGAGTCTTACCCCTCTGCAGAGGTGCAGTCGGTGCATTCTAACGCCCCAGCCGACTGGGCGGGTAGAAGTAGTATCTATTTCTTTGAATATTACTTGATGAGGCTTGATAATTCATATCATTTGGATTATTCGGACAAATCTTTATTGTAGCCTACACAACGTTTCAGATTGTGTGACCTCCGACTTTCTTTCAGGTATTTCTTGTCGGAATCTGGAACATTCAATGCACAAAGGCGCAACATATATAGGTGTTGACTTAATACAGTTCTAAGTGACAGTCATCTCTTGGCTGCAGGTTCAATCCTGGCCAAGAGTGACTATAACATAGAATAATTAACACCGCTTAACACTTGTACCTGGTCATGGTTAACAGAATGGGAACAGTCTACCCTCGTGGATTGAATAAAGGGTTCGGTTCGAAGATCCGTGAAGGCTTCCGATTACCACAAGTTTCAGGCTTCAATACCGGCCATCAGCATATGAGTAGCACAGGCATCTGTGCGGTAAAGTAGGGAACTGATGGTCGGTGTGGCGCTCCGTCTCAGACGCCAAAACAATCTTCTTGGTCTAGCGATGGTGAAAAGAGGAAATAACCCCCCCAATGTCTGGCTGATAAATGACATTAGGCCACCCCGATGACTTTATTTACTTTTTATTGTACATATTTATCAACCCCCTTCGCATGAGTAGGATGTGACACAAGGTCAATTGCTTAAGCGGAGTTAAACAGGTTTGAATTCAGAGTTTTCCTTCTCCTAGATTGGTTACCTAGCCAAGGTTAAAGAGTCCAATCCACCCTACTATTTACCAATAGCTGGAAGGAGAGTATTTGGATTCATACCTTTCCTAAGGGTATTAGAGCTAAGGGAAATGCAAACAGCTTCGTCTCGGACTTGAACTCGCGTCGACGTATCCATTTCCTACGACTCTAACCATGACATCACGGACCTCCATATTGTAATATAAAGTAGAGTCATGAAGACACCGTATAGATCGAAACCGTGTTAGACCCAAAAATCTTTCTACAATTATATATATATATATATATATATATATATATATATAAGACGAAAGGGCCCTTGTATTTCATACCTCCCATCCCCATATTTCATTTTTGTAATAAAACATCGTTTTATTTCTCCATCCCTCTTTTTCGTATGATCTCCCAACATACATATGCTTACACTACTTGTAATACTCTCTCTCTCTCTCTCTCTCTCTCTCTCTCTCTCTCTCTATATATATATATATATATATATATATATATATATATATATATTGATTCTGTTTTTTTCGTCTCCTTTTTTCAAACTTCAAATTTTAAACAGACTGATAAACAAGGACTATCACTCGCTTTTCTCGTTATTCTGTGATAACAAATTTCTTATTACCTTCCATATACCAACAAATGCCCTGAAGATGATCTAATTAATAGATCGAAACACTGCAGGGTCGGCCAATAAACTCACCACTTAACTCATTTAAACCTGTGTTTTTTTCAATCTTTCTTAATATACTACATATATATAATTGTATAAAATTATGGGTCTACCACGGTTTCGATCTATACGCAAATACCGCGAGCGTAGATCGAAACCGTATTAGACCCATCATTTTTTCTACAATAATATATATATATATATATATATATATATATATATGTATATATATATACTAACTACCTCCCTCACCATTTTCACTTGTACTCGCACGAAATTTTGCTTTCAATAAAAATCATTTGACCGATTATGTCCCTATGAAATCGAACGAAACGTTTCAACTCTTAGATTTGTTTTGAGTTTTCATTTCTTGTTCACCATCCTTCTACCTACCTCATATATATATATATATATATATATATATATATATATATATATATATATAATATATATATATATATATATATATATATATATATATATATAGTTTATTGGTAGTACTGAATTTAAAAAGGACGCGTAAAAGCATATGCATGTTGTAAAATAAACTTTTTTTTCTTAAAAAGAAAAGAAAAGTAAGGGTACCCTAGTTAGATTTAAAATCTAAAATGATTTGATCTTTTTTTCGTTCAATGCTCTTCAGAGAAAAAATACACTGATAGATGGTATTGTGGTTTTGTTTTGTTTTGTTTTTGTTTTTTTTTGTTGTAGACGATGGAATAGACAGAGAGAAAACGAGAAAAAGATTTTTTTTCTCAATAGGACAAAGAATTCGTAAAACTAAGAAACTTACAAATCATAAGGGGGGGGGGTGTCGAAAATTACGAGTCCCTCTGTTGGATAAGTTTAGGCTTGAGGTGCCAAATAGGAGTAACTGATGGGACTGCTTCTGAACGCAAAGGGAAAGGTTGAGTGCGGGAGATAAACAGGGACTCAAGAATCTGTAGTTGTAGCTCGCTGTTTGAACTGCAGAGGACCGAAAACATGGCTATATCTATATCTATATCTATATCTATATCTATATATATATATATATATATATATATATATATATATATAATTTAATATACCAAGCGTGTTGGTAGATCCTTGCGGAGAGAAAAAACCCAGCAGAAAGTTTGATTGTAAAAATATACTACCAAACATCAACCAGGAAGAAAAAAATTTTTGAAAAAAAGAAAGGACCAAGATATTCGTACCAACAAAAAATAATCTATTGGTATAGTATTTGGCCAAAAGAAAAAACAATTTATATGTATATATATGTATATTATATATATATATATATTCATATAACCGCTAGGAGAAAGCTAATATGTAAAAAGTGCTCGATACCTAAGTAGAGCCAATAATAAAGATAATCTAATGAGTCAGACGAACCTACTATTAATTTCGCATAAAGCTCTTCAGGGCTAAAATAGGTCAGATTTTAGCCCTGAAGAACTTTATGCGAAACTGATAGTAGGTTCGTCTGACTCATTAGATTATCTTTATATATATATATATATATATATATATATATATATATATATATAAGCATATTTAGTTGAAGACTACGGAAGAGTTCTTTTTTATTCCTTTACTGTACTTACTCAAAATTACCCACCTTCCCACAAAAGAGTTAATGTAGCCTCACTACCAGATCCAGTTTAGTGTCACACTGTGGATACTACTTATTTGCAGGTTGCATGCTTTTTCGATCAATAAATTAATGAACACTCCAATGTCGCCTAACGCTCGTGGCAGACGATACTTTCCCGCCTAGATCGGTCAACAGTCAGCCAGATGACGTCATTCCTGGCCTTGTTTATTTACCAGAGGTCTTCTCGGGTAGTCCGTTGCCAGTTGGCTTTCCGACAGCCTCGTTTCCGTTTTCCATTAGGAATCCGCCATTTTACTTGGAACGCAATACTAATGGGCGGGAGCCTGGCTACTTCGTGAAGCCATTTTTACTGCCGATTGCAGCTTTCATTCAGAATAATTGGTTGGATGGTTGGATGGTTGGTATTAAGCCATGTCAACCTTTGTGTAATATAATGCCGAAGTCAGTCAGTTATAGGTTTTCATGTATCTAATAATAATCAGTTGTAAACAATTATTACTTAACGCTTTGCCTACCAAATTTTCCCCACGGCTATGCCAAATCTTCTTGGTACGATGGGATATTTTAATGTTCACTACATGTTTGCAGAGTTATATGGATTCAAATATTCTTATTTCACACTAAATAATTATGAAACCGATGTATTTGAATCATAGATGAGACCCTAATAGATATCACTATTCCAGGTCTGAGTGGACCTGGAAGTAATGGCAATCAGATTAAACCTCTAGTCAATCGGCTGGTCATGTCAACTCCTAGCACCTATAAAATTCTCTCAACCCTATTGCCTTTATGGCAAGCCCCAACCCTTTTTATCGTATATGTGCTATAGAAGGTGATGGCTGTAGGTCTTAGTGTCCTGGGTATGACGTTAAACTTTATCTGTGGGTGAGGTTTGTTCAGGAGCTCTGGGGAATGTGGAGTACTTCTTCATTGCCATTACTCCCAGGTCCACTCTGATCCAGAGTAGTAGTACCTGTTAAGGTCCCTTCTATGCGTTAAATAGAAAAAAATGTGTTTAAAAGAATTGAGTACCCATTAACAATGAATAAAACTAACGTCTTTGGTATGAAATAATCCAATAAGGGTTGACACGCTGTAAAACCCAACCAACTTAACCCAAAAGTATTTGTATTGCTAGAAATCACATGTCAGGATCACGTGACTATGTATTAATCGATTAATCAGAGATCTAGAACTTGACCCGAACGATCGGATGCAGTTTAGCGTCATAATCCTTTATTTGGTAGGTGTGGTCTTACCTCTTTGCAGGGGATGGGACCCTAATACAATTTACTACTCCGGGTTAGAGTAGACCCGGAAGTAATGGCAATAAAGAGGTACACCGCATTCCCCAGAGATCTAGAACTAGACCCCGACGATCAGATGCAGTTTAGTGTCATAATCCCTTATTTGGCAAGGAAGAGGTCTTGTTACATAATCTATGCGGTTGCATAAGATTATTGTCAATCCCCTGTATTTCTAAAGGGATGGCCCTTTTCATATCACGGGCGGGACTTTCCATGGAATAGTACAGAAAGCCCGCCAAATTACGTGAAGTCACGTGGGACCTGATTGGGTCCTCAGTTTTCAGTTAGACGTCAGGCAGAGAGGATGTACTGCCTTAACTGGAACTCACGCGCGCTATGTTAGTCAGATATTTAGTTACAGGAAATGTTAGTTAAGTAAATAAAAGTTTAAGAAAATAACACGGTCTTGTGATTAATGGGTGTCTTGGTAACAGTTATAGGGTTTCATGCCTCAAATAATAATCAGTTGTAAACAATTATAACTTAACTCTTTGTCTACCGAATTTTCCTCTTCGCTGTACCAAATATGTTTGCTATATTTTTACTTTAAATATACGCTCCTACATTTGGGGCGCTGGTGATTGTCATCAGTGATGTAATCCGCAGGGTTCATTGGGAAGTTTCGGGTCTTCCAACATCAGACTTCCCTCGCCCTGCTGACCCTATCAGAGGTGATCAAACTCTGGTACCAACAATAGCCGCTAAAAGACGTAAGATTCAAAGTTGATAATTGAATAACATACAATTCCGACACGCTGTGAGACAAAATTTTAGTATATATAACAGCATATGGAAACGATAAGATACATAATGTACAGGAGAATAGAACATGTAAATACATATACAATATTTAGGTATAAACAAGATATCCAAATGTACGTAAAATATAGATATTACAGACATGGAACTAAAGGATAGTCCATGCTGTATAAAGGACTTACAGTGATGTAAGGGGGGGGGGCAAAAACCCCACTGAGAAGGGGGTAGATAGATTCTAGCCCATAGCAGTTCTTGAGAAGATCCAGCTAAAAAAAGGAAGCAGCGTTTTAATGAACGCGCTTAATTACCAGAGGTCCCCCTAGTGGGAACAAACAGCAACGCAGCGAGAAGATAACTCTTCCGGCAAAAGGAAGATAATTCCCTACAAATCCATCAGTTTGTGTACTTTGCTCACAGTGAAGGAAGAGCCACTGTGAGCAAATTGACTCTTTGCCTACCAATATTCCCCCCATTGCTGTACCAAAATTTTCTTGTTTTTCTTTCATGCATGATGGGATATTAAAGTCCTATTATTATTGTAATCTGAGTCCTTCTACTCAATTATCATCATGTATTTTGAGTTTGAGTTTTGTTTAACGGCATATCAACCTCTGCAGTTGGAAAAGAGAGAATAAGATGGGAAGTAAAGTTGGAAAGATACTACCATTCTGGTTTGGTTTGTTTTGTTTTACGGCACATCAACCTCAGTGGGTCATTTAATGCCGATAAAGTTTTGAAAAATTAATTCTTAATGGATACACAATTTTTTTTAATAAATACATTTTTCTATTTAACCCATAGATGGGACCCTAACAGGCACTACCACTCCGGGTCAGAGTGGACCAGGGAGAAATAGTGATGAAGGGATGCTCCACATTCCCCAAACCTCCAAAACTGGAACCTCACCATCAGAGCCGATGTGAGCAGATTGACTCTTTGCCTACCAATATTTCCCCCCGCGCCTGTACCAAATTTTCTTGTTTTTCTTTTACATGCATGATGGGATATTCAAAAGTTCACTATCTGTTCAACTCAGAACTCATTCTATTCAAATAAAGTCCTATTATTATTGTAATCTGAGTCCTTCTGCACAATTATCTTGGACTAACCATCAGTTTTTGTACAGTGGATTACGGTAGAATCACAGTTGAGGGAGAGCCACCGTGAGTGGTTTAAAGTAGGCAATTAATTAAAGTAACTATTTCTAATACAAAAAAATGCTCTGATGATGGGACTTGAATGCAATGATTGCATCCTCTGCCGAGGATTTTATTTGGTTCTCATTAGTCGTAATTTACAATTAGATTAAACTTCCAATGTTATTCGTATGTTAATTTTTAGCAGCTAACGGCTAGCTTAAATATAAGACGGGTCAGTTTTTGACTTAATTGCAAAATTTTAGCAAAATGATTTTAATGTTTTTTTTTATATTCTTCGATCGTATTCATTTTTTAAATTTTTTTTATTCATTTTGCAAACTAATTTTCTTCCTGGTCACAATTTTCATCATACAACGTGCGATACCCTGCCCTCCTCAGCCGCCAACTAGGGGCGATAGCACAGTTTTGGTAGCTCAAGGCGGGACTGCCACTCCTAGCGCTACCAAGCAGCTTTTGCTACCGGACAGGGTATTGAAGAAACAAACAAAAAAAGCAGAGAAGAAATCGTAACATCCGTTCATCTTATGAGTTTTGTTATCAGTGCAGTTTGAAATCATCATTTTTGCGATTTAAAATACTAATGCATTTTTTGAACAGTTATTCATCTGTCTTGTGTGGGGAATGATACATTTTAGATTTTGAATTGGAGCCTCACCTCCATACAAATGATACCTGTATGTCTTACCTTTCTACGTATTCTAGATAGCGAGATATATATATATTATCTGGCTTCCCAAATGTCGTCGTTAGCGACGAAACCGTTCCACTTCGAATCTCTTATTTTCCCTTCGGCATTCAAAATGTCGAAAGTGTTTGTCTTCTTTCCCTGACTTGCTCCCCCCTCACTATTCTAGCCTGTACTTTGAAAAAAAAAGGTGAATATCTTCTTGTGACAAAAAAATCAAGAATTAAACTTCTTTTTACTGTGTGTTACAATTTTATGGGCCATCATACTTGGCCTTAAGCAAGAGCGCTTGTCCTGTGGAATTGGATCCTTTGTAGTCCTCTGATAATGAATCTTTTGGTTCTTCTGGTAAAGAGTACTCAGTTCCTTCGTCAATGGTCGTAAGTTCCTCCCCAATGATTGCAAGTGAATTGTAGCAAGTATCAGTGTTTAAGTAGAGAATCAGCCACGCATTAGGTTGTTGATTGGCCGGAGGAGTAAACCATGTGACCTTGGCTAGTCTATAAATCCAGGTGGGGAATTGGAGCACACCTTATATACAACATATTCTAGCGCATCTCACGTGGTGTAATGGTTAGCAAGTTAGATTCGCAAACCATTGTTAGTGAGTTCGATTCTCATTGGGTGCCCCATACTTCTGGCCTTGTGCCATATCTAAGCTAAACTTAGTAAATAACTATATACAACATATTCTAGCACCTCACGTGGTGTAATGGTTAGCAAGTTAGATTCGCAGACCATTGTTAGTGAGTCGATTCTCATTGGGAGCCCCATACTTCTGGCCTTGTGCCATATCTAAGCTACGCTTAGTAAAATAACTATATACAACATATTCCAACACAGTGTTGTATAGAAGAGATGATACCCCTCTGGAATAGAATGGACTGTTCTATTTTCAATGCAAATATTGACGGTGTTAGTCCAGTAGCTAGGCTTTTCTAACTGGCCTCGGTGGCTGAGAAACATCTGCCCCCACATTTAAAGGGTCAGGGCTGGGTTTATTACCCGGTGCCTGAGGGGGCCTGCCGAGCAGATCCACGCATTTTTCTGCTTGCCATCCCATGAGCTTTGTTTCGTGGTGGTCAACCCGCATAAGCAGGATGCGTGGTAAATATCACCTGCCCCACGACTTAAAGAGGCAGGGCTAGGTTTATTGCCCGCTGCCTGAGGTACCCCAAATCAAGAATACCGTGGGGACCCTGGCATATTTTTGCACTAGCCAACGCATGAGCTTTGGTATGTGCGTGTCTTTCCACGTTTAAACGACCTTGTGTCACATCCTTACCTGGTAGGAGGTTAAGGAAAATATACCCATCTTTACTAACTGGCCTCTGAAGCTGGGCAAATAAATCATGTGATCTCCTTGGCAACACTTGCCCCCCCCCCCCGATTTAAAGGGTCAGGGCTGGGTTTATTGCCCGGTGCCCAAGGCGCCCCCAAAAGGAGAATGCCGAGGGGATCCATGCATTTTTTTAGCACTAGCCATCCCATTAATGCATTCAATTTATTCTATGTATTAATGATTTTTATGAATTAAATACTCATTGATAGACTTAGACGCAATTCCTGAGGTTATTGTGACGTAGTTTCGGTTACAGACTGATACATCAAATCATCATTACATACGCACACAAATACACTCACACATATCTCTGTCTCTGTCTCACTCTGTCTGTGTGTGTGTCTCTCTCTCTCTATATATATATATAAGTAAAGTCGTCGGGGGTGACCTAAAATCAGTATCAGCCAATCAGCGAGGAAGTCTATCCCCTTTTCACTTGCGCTAGACCAAGGAGATTGTTTTTAGCGTCTGGGGTGGAGCGCCACACCTACCGCCAGCTTCTTACTTTATCGCACAGATCCCTGTGCTACTCATAACGCTGAGTTGGCGAGGACCGGTATCGAACTGGGAACTTTGTGGTTTCTAGCCGAACGCTCTACCGACTGAGCTAACCCGGTCCTAGTTAAACAAAACGGACTTTGCATCTCTGGCGAGTTTCTTTTCTATCTTTTCCTGTTTTCTGAGCAATTTCTTGATATTGGGATGGAGTTTGTTGATTAATACTTCAAAGTTTTCACCCCCAGTACAAAATTTCTTCAGTATAAGTAAAAAAGTAAAGTCGTCAGGGCGGCCTAAAGTCGGTATCAGCCAATCAGCGAGGGAGTCTATCCCCTTTTTACTTGCGCTAGACCAAGGAGATTGTTTTTAGCATCTGAGGTGGAGCACCACACCTACCGCCAGCTTCTTACTTTACCGCACGGATCCCTGTGCTACCCATACGCTGAGTTGACGAGGACCGGTATCGAACTAGGAACCTTGTGGTTTCTAGCCGAATGCTCTACCGACTGAGCTGGGTTAGCTCAGTCGGTAGAGCATTCGGCCCATAACAACCCCAAAAAGGTTATCATGCCGTAAAACTCAACCAACCAACCAACCAACCAACCAATCTTCGTTAATATCTTAAACTACGAAGCGGGAATAAGCAGAAATGTCAAAATGTTGATTTTCCCCCTGTCAGATTATTAGGAAACAATATCACGTGGCTTGCCGAAGCTACATTAGGAAATAAACAAACATATAAACAAAAATAAAATATAACATAGGCACTGGCAAACGGAGCCTAAAATGCGTTTTTGACAAAATGACTTCAGCCCCCCCCATACAGAAAATAATTTACCAAAAATCAGGGAATTATCAGATTTTAAATGAAATTTTCAGTGTTTATTTATCAATGAATGAACTTTATAATGCATTATTTATTTTATTTAAAAACTTTCTCATTTTTTTTTTCAGGTCACTTAATTTTGCCCCCCCCCTTACTTTGGGAGTGTAAAATATTGGCGTGTTGATCCTTGATTGATACTAATTACAGTAGAAATAAGAAGATAAAAAACCGAAGTTGTAAATAGAAAAAAAAATTTAAGTGGAATATTTTATAAGAAAATAAGTACCGAAAACCGGAAAATAAAATGTTAAAAAATAATAAATAATTAATTTTTTGGAGATTTCTTTTTTTCTCATTTAGATAATTATTTAATTGGCTATTATCTTGTAAAAGAAAAAAAATTATACATCGATATTTTTGCTGCTTAAAAAGGGGGGGGCTACATTTTCAATAGAGTTTTTCTTCAAAACGTATACTTTGATGTAATAAAATAAGGTTTGCATTAAATAGATATTTATTTCTAGAATCTAAACATATAACATTTTAAACTTAAAATCCGAATATTTTTTATTTTAAATGAATTTTATATATTAATTTTTCATAGCAAAAATACTAAATTAAAGTTTTGAAATAAAATAACTGATGCATTATAAAATTCATTAATTGATAAATATATACTGAAAATTTCATTAAAATCGGATAATTACCTGATTTTTTGGTAATTTTTTTTGCAATCGCGAATTTTATATTAAGATTGTAAACAAGCGCTTAAAACCCTTGAAAAAGAGACAGAATGGCGGATCGCATCGAAATTGACCAAAACAAATCCCTTTAAATGTATTAAAAATAAACTGCATATGTAATGATATTTTTCTTTTTTTAATGATGGTCATTATGTTACTACTTATCGATTTAGACAAAGTTTGACCTTAAATAATAGATTTAATTATTTTTAATTCGCTTTTAAAACTTGTAGTATCTGATTTTTTTGCCAGTGCCTAATATAACAAATAAATGTTTAGAAGAAAAAAAAAAGCATCGTTTATTGTCAATTTTAGGGGTCAAGTAAAAAGGTCATTAACCGTCAAGGTAACTTTCCACTGAACCCCCCAGTTATTCTGTATCTAACGAACCCCGATTCAAAATATCTGACTGCAGTAAGTACATAATTCATAAGCTGCCTCTGAATTATCTAACACTTCTTCGGCATAAAATAACCACAAAAAGGTTGTCATGCCGTAAAATTTATCCGATGTAATGATATCACGTGGCTTGCGGAATCTACATTAACAAAAAATAACCCCATAAATTTGCATAAAGATACAAAACAAATAAAAAGACAAATAAATAAAAAGACAAATAAATAAAAAATTAAATATAACAAAAAAAATCAGTTTGCAATGTTTTTCAATAAAAAATTACTATAATAAAATCATTTAATATTTTTTTATAATAAAATAAGGAATAGCATTACATTCATGTCATAAAATTATTCTACAGAAATATAATGGCTTTCTAGAGTAAAAATTAAATAGAATGCTTTTCTATATTAAAACTTACACAAAGTAAAGTAAGTAAAGTCGTCGGGGTGGCCTAAAGTCGGTATCAGCCAATCAGCGAGGGAGTCTATCCATTTTTCACTAGCGCTAGACAAAGTAGATTGTTTTTGCGTAAAAAAAAGCATTGTTTATTGAAGGTAGGGTTAAACAAAACGGATATTTCATATATATATATGACGAGTTTATTTTCTATCTTTTCAAGTTTTCTGGCCAATTTCTCAATATCGGGGGGGGGGGGGCTTCGCTTGATTAGTATTTCAAAGTTTTCATCCT
>CM042173.1:1410099-1412599 GCA_023376005.1 Doryteuthis pealeii | reverse complement strand
TATATATATATATATATATATATATATATATATGTGTGTGTGTGTGGAGAAAAGTAGACAAACACGGATGTTATGGAAACTGGATGTTTATTGTCGACGATGCCACGTTTCGGCTATTTTGACCATCATCAGGACAAAAGCCCAGTTCTTGCTTCAATGAAGGACATTTTCAGAACGGTGAAAAAAATGGCCGAAACGTTGCATCGTCGACAATAAACATGCAGTTTCCATAAAATCCCGTGTTTGTCTACTTTTCTCCACATATTGTCGGATTAAGCTCCTCACATTTCTCACTCACACACACACACACACACACACACACACATATATATATATATATATATATATATATATATATATATATATATATAATATATATAAAGAAAAATACTGCAGATTATAGCAAGAAACCGCAAGGTTCTTAGGTCGATACCGGCCCTCACCAACTCAGCGTATGAGTAGCACAGGGATCTGTGCGGTAAAGTAAGGACTTGATGGTAGGTGCGGCGCTCCACCTCAGACGCAAAAAACAATCTCCTTGGTCTAGCGCTAGTGAAAAGGGGACAGACACCCGCGCTGATTGGCCGGTACCGACATTAGGCCACCCCGACGACTTATATATATATGTGTGTGTGGGGGTGTGTGGGTGTGTGGGTGTATATGTGTGTGTAAAGAAAACCTACTGCAGATTATATATATATATATATATATATATATATTATATATATATATATATACTAGACAAAATGTAACTTGTTGAGTCACCAATTATGCTCTCGGTAGATAATTGGGATTAGGTAGGTATTGCCAAAGATTACGTCAAGTCCGTATTTTATAAAACAAATTTACACCCCCCACCGATTGAAAAAGAAATTAGCAAAAATCAGAGAATTACCCGATTTTAATAAAATTTTAAGTGTTGATTCATTAATGAACGGGTCAGATTTTGAGCCGGCACCGCTTAGCGTTTGTTTTTTTTTGGGGGGGGGGGGAGATTAGGAGGCCAGGACGCATGTAGCGACAAAAATTCGACCTTAAATAATCGATTTAATTAATTTAAATTCGTTTTTAATATGAAAATGAGACAACATTTACGCAGTCACTAGGATTAAGGAAAAGAGAATTCTCGCAATAACTGTTAATTGGGTTGATCGATTACAGAAAGTTAACAGCAGATTGTAACAAACACCACTGGCGCGGCATGCAACCGAGCAACTCGGGAACCGAAACTTAGAAAAAAAAAACAAAAAAAAAAAAAACGTTGGCTCACACAACAGTCGAGCAAAACACAAAATTTTACTACACTGTAGTTATGAGTTAGAAACATTTTCCGCGAAAGACAGATTTCACTACAAAGTAAAGGGGGTTGGGGGTTGCCATAAGGGCAATAGGGTTGGGAAAATCATATAGGTTCTAGGGCTTGACGTGACCAGCCGATTGATCGGAGGAGGCCTCTCCGACCGCCCGTCTAGCCCAAGATAGGGCCAAAGTGGAGTATTACATGTCATGAACTGCTCATCCACCTGGGCTCTATCCTTAAGCATCACGGGTTGCCACCCACGGCCAACAGGTGGCCCCATTGGGGGAGTCTTACCCCTCTGTAGAGGTGCAGTCGGTGCATTCTAACGCCCAGCCGACAGGGTGGACACAAGATCGTAGTTATTTATTTATTTGTAAACGATTTAGTTAACTCCTTGTTAGTGAAAAAAGTGCAAGAATAAAAAACGATTTTTAATATTGAATACAAGATTCGCAACCGCCCTGTCGGCTGGGGCGTTAGAATGCACCGACTGCACCTCTGCAGAACCCCTTTTTATCATATGGGTGCTAGAAGGCGGTGGCTGCGGGTCTACATGTCCTGGGAATGACGTTAAACTCTATCTGATGGTGAGGTTCCAGTTTTGGAGGTTTGGGGAATGTGGAGCACCCCTTCATCACCATTGCTCCCTGGTCCACTCTGACCCGGAGTGGTAGTACCTGTTAGGGTCCCATCTATGGGTTAAATAGAAAAATGTATTTATAAAAAAATTGTATTATCCATTAAGAATTGATTTATTTCAAAACTTTATCGGCATTAAATGACCCACTGAGGTTGATATGCCGTAAAACAAAACAAACAAACAAAAAGATTCGCAAATAATTCTTCCATTTAAAGTAATAATACAATATAGTTTATTTATTCAAATTGTTATTATTACGATGGAAAGGATTCAAGGAACAGCGTTTAGCTATTCTATAAATACGACTTGTTCTTTCTTCTGTGTATTGACTTTCTGCCTGTTTGATATTTTGAAAAAAGATAAATCGGGACCCTTTGAATTATTTTCTACGACTGATGAAAAGGAATTAGCCTAAATCTGTTCTATTTTAATCGAGTCTCGGTAAATGCAAATATCGAAATGAAAGCGAAAACCGAAAAACGTAATTATATTCGGATCCAGAATTAGAAAGATGGTTGTTTCATTTGACACCGCCAGGTAAAAATCTTTCGCTTGGGTGG
>CM042173.1:1400099-1407599 GCA_023376005.1 Doryteuthis pealeii | reverse complement strand
AGCATATTTAGTTGAAGACTACGGAACAGTTCTTTTTTATTCCTTTACTGTACTTACTCAAAATTACCCCCTTCCCACAAAAGAGTTAAGGTAGCCTCACCACCAGATCCAGTTTAGTGTCACACAGTGGATACTGCTTATTTGCTGGTTGCATGCTTTTTGTTGGTGGAATCAAGAACGGTAGGGCCAAAAAGGAGTAAACAATAACATTTATTTTGTATACAAAGAGCAGGAAGGAATTTGTTGATAAGGAGGGCCTCGAATACAGCTAAGTGAAACTCGAGGGTTGAGGATTCCAAGATAGTAAAAAATGAGGGTTTATATGCTGCAGCACAATCAGGATTATCCCAATCAGGTGTCGAAGGGGAATTTGGATTGCTTGGTGAAGGAGAACGATCAAAACTATTGTTGCGAATAAAAGATGGAATATGTTGTAACTTCCAATATTTGGGTAGTGTGCCCAATGTAGCAAACATCACATTGCATTAAAATTGATTAATAAGATCATTTTTTTGGTGAGGGGTCACATTCTCTTTAAGATTGGGGGGGGGGAGAGCATACTGGATCTGAGAACAACTTGCAACTGAATTGAAGCGATGGTGGGCAGGTCGTTTTATGCGTTTAAGTAGTGGTAGAGATGTGCTACCAATCCACGATATCATATATATATTTAGTTAAGAGAAAGGAAATGAATCCGACGGTATAAGTATAGATAAAAGTATATGAAAACAACACAATATACTGTTAAAGGGAAAAGATTTTATATCATATTCATAGCTAATATTGAACAATATTTCGATTTATAAAAATCATCTTCAGAACTTGTTTATACTCCAGGCTTATCAATAGCGGAAACGAAAATAATATTATGTTCGTCTCCGCTATTGATAAGTCCGGAGTATAAACAAGCTCTGAAGATGATTTTTATAAATCGAAATATTGTTCAATATTAGCTATGAATATGATATAAAATCTTTTCACTTTAACAGCATATTGTGTTGTTTTCATATCCTTTTATCTATACTCATATATATATATATATAAATATATAATATATATATATATATATATATATGTATGTATGTATGTATGTATGTATGTATATGTATATATATATATGTATATATATATGTATATATATGTATATATATGTATATATATATATATGTATAATATATATGTATATGTATATATATATATATATATATATGTATATATATTGTATATAATATATGTGTATATATATATATGTATATATATATGTATATATATATATATGTATATATATATAATATTGTATATATATGTATATATATAATATATATATATATATATATATATATAATATATACATATATATATATGGGAAATAATATGACGACATCAATAAGATAACCTACAAGATTAGTATGAGAAGTACAACAATGGGTATACGTTCATACTATACACACACCGTCTATGTAAAGAGACGGCTTTTACAACAAAGTGATCTAGCAGGAACTGGTGATTTCGGCGAGATATGACGTTAATGAGTCTCCAAGAACCGAGCCAAAAGATTACGTATACAAATTTTAAATTAGATTACGTATAAAATTAGATTACGTATAAAAGCATTGCATTTCGCGGAAATACCCGAAATCTTTCAGACGCTAGGCTTAGAGTTGGGGTTAGGCTACTTCTTACATCTAATGCTATTTATACATAAAATGTGATTCTAATGATATTATTGCGCATTATTGTGCAATTAGACGCCCAAAATAGGATTTTTGAAAGTCTTAAACGGCATGTTTAAATTACTTTGCAGACGTGACCGAGCTGGCAATTTCTATCACATTTCAGTTAAGGAATATGATTTTATTTTATTATTAATTTTTCTTACTAATTCCTACCTTTTCTTATAGTTAATTTTGCCTCATCCCACTGCCATGTCACCAAGTGCTAACCAGCGTTATCTACCCCACCTCTTTTTGTTTTTTCTTCTTCTTTTTCACCAAAACTACTAAGATAAGTACAAAAGCCGACACCGGACGCCCAAAATAGGATTTTTGAAAGCCTTAAACGGCATGTTGACTTATACTAAGTCGTAACTTATATAATCTAACAGCGCTGGTAAAACTACACGTGTACAAGAACGAGCGGGTTTCACTTATACATGTGTATAAACAAAGTGAACATCAGAACTACCCGAGGCCCCTAGTAGACTTATCCTGGACCGCCCCCCCCAAAAAAAACCTGAAGGTACTGTTGCTTATCTGACACACAAATGCAAAATATACCATATCCCCAACCTCAATTCTTTTTCAGGAACACCGATAGTAGTAAGATTGGGGTACTTACTACTCGCATAAATCCACAAATGGATTTGAATGGGCTCTTTAGCCTTGGTCTGCAACCCATCAACTCAAGGAGAAGTCCGACACAGAATCTCTGTTGCCTTCAAGGAAAGGCTAGGGGAGTAAACCCCGAAAATAAATCAGGAGCTGGAGTCCCTAAGGTGGTGTGATGCTGAAATCCAGTGCTATCCATAACTTCTGCGACACTACCGTTGCCAAACTGCATTGGTCCCTTACCTTTCCTTTGGATCACAGCGGCAGTGTGGACAGGGGGGATTTGCTGCACGGGCAGCAGCTCATCCTCCATACGAACCCGCCCAGGCTATGTAGTCTAAGTTAACAAAAACCTTGACACTACTCCATCGTCTCTCGTAGACGGAAGGATGCCAACATTGTGCATTTGTATCCCATAACAAAATAACCGATAAAGCAGACTTCATATTTCGAGGAAGTTTAAAAACATTGTCATATATTGTTTTGCTTTAAAAACTATTTTTCTAGATTTGATGTTTCTACTTTGATCAACATCACATTTTTTCCCCACTTACAAGTGTGGGTCTGGGGTATTTTCATGAGACTGTCCACGATCCCCCTAACGCTGTGGTCCCCAACCTTTTTTTGCGCCACGGACCGGTTTCATCTAAGACAATATTTTCACGGACCGGCCTTCATATGCTCCGGCCTACATTTGCTCGATAATCGTTAATGACGTAATCTAATAATAAATCATCCGCAGTGGTCTTATGTCAAATGCAAACATCAACAGACAATAAACAACATTTTGTTCATAAACTAATAATCAACAAAATATCTGGAAATGAAAATATTTATTTTAGAACGAAAATCCTTTCTAATAAGAAATAATTATAATAAAAAAAACTCGTCAAGAGGCACAGAAGTCACTTTTCAAAATAAAACATCAACATTTAGACTGATAGTCAATGAAAAAAAAATTCAAACATTCTGTGCAGCCCGGTACCTAATGGCCCGCGGCCCGGTACCGGGTCGCGACCCGTTGGTTGGCGACCGCTGCCCTAACGGACACACACATTCTTTAAGGGACAGAATTATTTATTGTCTCTATGTTGAGAATTTTATATATAGTTATTTACTAAGCTTAGCTTAGATATGGCACAAAGCCAGAAGTGTGGGGCACCCAATGAGAATCGAACTCACTGAACAATGGTTTGCAAATCTAGCTTGCTAACCATTACACCACGTAAGGTGCTCAAGATAATTTGTATATATATGGCGTGTGCTAGATCGTCGCCCATACTTATAGACTAGGCCAGAATCATGTGTTCTAACTCTTGGCCAATCACTGACAGTACTCTGGGGTTGATACAATACTTAACCCACCCTACTGGTCATAATTACGTTGACATTTTTTGACGACGGACATAGGATTAAATCACTGGACCTTTACCAATACGCAGGATAGGACTTATACGCTTACCAAAGGATTCCATAACACAGGACTTTCTTTAAGCCCTTTTCAACTGGCCAAGGATGGCATTTAAAAACTTAACAAGGGTAAGAAACTTGACAGACGAAAATTCTGTCGAGTTTCGCTCCCGGCTAGAGGTAGCTGTTTATTGAACATTGCTGAATACCAGGGTTCATAAATTGAAATTTTCAAAAACATTTTGCAAAACAAATTTAAGACAAAATTATTTCAGTAACAAGTGTTATGTTGCATAGGGCCAGTCGGGTCGTAGTAGTAGTTGTTAATTCAGAAACAACATACGCAAGTCGTATAGTCACAAAGTGGTTGTTTATTCCTTTCTAGGCTCGTGGGTTCTTTTTCAGAGAGAGAGAGAGAGAGAGAGAGAGAGAGAGAGAGAGAGAGAGAGAGAGAGAGAGAGAGAGGAGAGAGAGAGAGAGTCAAATTATTCTATCGTAAATCATGTTTCGGTACTACTATGCGCTGCACAACACATTATGGGGGAATTAGGGAAGGCCCGTCTGCCCCTCACGACAGCCTAGCCGAAAGAGCACGATTTTTCTCTTCTTCCGTTTCTCGTCCTGGGGTGGGAGGGTCGTAGTAGTAGTCGTTAGTTCAGAAACAACATACGCAAGTTGTATAGTCACAAAGTGGTTGTTTATTCCTTTCTAGGCTCGTGGTTCTTTTTCAGAGAGAGAGAGAGAGAGAGAGAGAGAGAGAGAGAGAGAGAGAGAGAGAGAGAGAGAGAGAGAGAGAGAGAGAGAGAGAGAGAGAGAGAGAGAGAGAGAGAGAGAGAGAGAGAGAGAGAGAGAGAGAGAGAGAGAGAGAGAGAGAGAGAGAGAGAGAGAGAGTGTCAAATTATTCTATCGTAAATCATGATCGGTACTACTATGCGCTGCACAACACATTATGGGGGAATTAGGGAAGGCCCGTCTGCCCGTCACGACGACCCAGCCAAGGATGGCATTTAAAAACTTTACACTCTGTATAGTAATAACGTGTGATTCAGTGTTTGCTGCACATGGCATATGGTAAATTATTTGTCTGAGCTTAAAAGAACGGCTTTTTCAATTCCCCCAAGAAAAAAAGAAAGCGACATGTGATTAAAGTAGGAAAGTTGGAGTCTAGTATAATATTGTGAAAATGCCAGCACGTCTATAATACGTGCATTAACTAGAGTCTTTTCTGTGGCCGTTAGCCTGCGGCCAGAGGATCACGCAGTTGACCTTTTAACGTATGCGATTCAACAATAATATACAGCTGGATAATGTGTTTCAGCTAATACCGATGTTTTTCATACTAGTTGTTTTACCTGCACTTTGCTGCGTCATTCTTTTTTTTTTTACAATCATGCCACGCCGGCACGTGCTGCTTAAGAACGGAATCCTGGTGGTTGAGCAGTCCGTGGCATGCAACACTCCATGAGATGAGTTGTTAGGGACTGAATCGAAACTCCCGAAACCTTGCGATTCCTTTGCGGGTGCCTGTTGGAATATTTCTGATATAAGGTGTGCTCCAATTCCCTACCTGGATTTAGACTAGCCGTAGTCACGTGGTTTATTCCTTCGCCAATCACAAGCCATACTGCGTGGCGGATACACTACTTAAACACTGTCAACCGCCAACTAGGAGTTATAGCACAGTTTCGGTAGCTCAAGGCGGGCTGCCACTCCCATCGCTACCAAGCAGGTTTTGCCACTGGACAGGGTATTTAAGAAAAAAAAAGCAGAGATGAAATTATAACATCCGTTCATCTTAGGAGTTTCGTTATTAGTGCTGTTTGTTATTGTTGGATTTATTTGTATATAAGAGAGAGAGAGAGAGAGAGAGAGAGAGAGAGAGAGAGAGAGAGAGAGAGAGAGAGAGAGAGAGACTGGTAAAGGAACAGAGAAAGAGAGAGATATACTGGTAAAGGGAGTGAGTGTGTGTGTGTGTGTGAGAGAGAGAGAGAGAGAGAGAGAGAGAGAGAGAGAGAGAGAGAGAGAGAGAGAGAGAGGAGAGAGTTGGGTAAAGGGCGAGAGAAAAGAGAGAGAGATACTGGTAAGCAACTGGATTTATAGACTAGTCGTGGTCACGTGGTTTATTCCTTCGCCAATCAATATACATACTGCGTGGCTGATACACTACTTAAACACGGATACAAGCCATAGTTCTACTAGCACCAATTGGGGATGGACTCAGAACTCTTTTACCAGAAGAATCAAAGGATTATTTATCAGAGAATTACCAAGGATCCAATTCCACTGGACAAGCGCTCTTGCTTAGAGCCTACAAGATGGACCCCAAAGATTGTAGCATTGCCCTACCGGATGAACTAAACCGAAAAAATGCTTGGATTACTGAAATTTTCTTTTTACAAAAAATAGTTTACGAATTTCCTTCTAGTTGTGGTATCTGCATCAAACATCAGAAAATGGAATTGGTATTATTTGGATTTTAATTATCAAGCCTCATCTAAAAAAAATCACAAGAAACAGCTGAAGAAGACCGAAGGGCACATTGGCCGAAACGTTGTGTATATGAGGGCACCAGTTGGAAAAATCCCAATAATACAAATTATCAAGTCCCATCTAAATAATTCAGACAAGGAGATGGAACTCAGTAGTTTGTTGTCTATTCACTATATATTTGATATATATATATATATATATATATATATATATATATATATATATATATATATGAGTATGAAAAGGTGGAATGAAAACATCACACAATGCTGTTAAAGAAGAAAACAATTTATAATATAATCATAGCTAGTAATAATATAGTAAATATTATAGTAATAAGGTTTTTTGTTTTGTGAACTGATTTGACATTCTTCTCCGACCCAAACAACCACGGAGTGAATAAGCTCTGATGATGATTTTTGTAAAATCGAAATATTGATCAGTATCAGCTATGATTATATTATAAATTGTTTTCTTCTTTAACAGCATTGTGTGATGTTTTCATTCCACCTTTTCATACTCATATTGTCGGATTCATTTCCTTTCTTTTAACTTATATATATATATATATATATATATATATATATATATATATATATATATATATATATATAAAATATAAGTAAAGAAATAAAAAGAGTTAGAGATTTAGCATTATAGTCTATTTCAGGGAGATTATAACGCTAAATCTTTTGTTATTTCTTTACTTATATATTTGGTCTGTGACTCTAACATTAAGAGCACACATTGAGCTCTCAAACTGCGACAGGTTCTTTAAATAAAACTCTTGTGTTGTAAGGAGGATTTCTTCTCTAAACTTTTGGAGTAGGATGTGAGACAAGGTCAATTTCTTAAGCAAGTTTTGAATTCAGAGCTTTCCTTCCCTAGACCGGTTGCCTAACCTAGGTAGAAGAGCCCAGTCTGCCCTACTATTTACCCATAGCTGGAGGGAGTTAGAATTCATACCTTTCCCAATGGTATTAGCGCTAAGTGAAATGCAATTACCATGTCCAGGATTTGAACTCGGGGTGCCGAGTCCATTTCCCATGACTTTAACCATTACACCACGCGCTTCCATGCTATATATTTGCTATAAGATTTAAAGAGACTGTCCTCATGAATAGAAGGGAAATGACTTGCACAACATGTTGAATGTGAAATGATATTATATCTACATGCAGCTGTAAACAAAATAATAAATCTGCAATCAACAACATCTTCCTCGGATAATGACTCTGGGAGCAGGTGTGGTTTCGGCGCCAATGCATGCATT
>CM042173.1:1381400-1399999 GCA_023376005.1 Doryteuthis pealeii | reverse complement strand
AGAGAGAGATTAACAGGTCAATTTCTTAAGCAAGTTTGAATTCAGAGCTTTCCTTCCCCAGATCCGTTGCCTCTGGTAGAAGTAGCCCAGTGCCCTACTAATTTACCCATAGCTGGAGGGGAGTTAGAATTCATACCTTTCCCAATGGTATTAGCGCTAAGTGAAATGCAATTACCATGTCCAGGATTGAACTCGGGGTGCCGAGTTCCATTCCCATGACTTTTAAAACCATACAACCACGCGCTTCCCATGCTATATAATTTGCTATAAGATTTAAAGAGAACTGTCCTCATGAATAGAAGGGAAATGACTTGCACAACATGTTGAATGTGAAATGATATTATATCTACATGCAGCTGTAAACAAAATAATAAATCTGCAATCAACAAATCTTCCTCGGATAATGACTCTGGGAGCAGGTGTGGTTTTTCGGGCGCCAATGCATCATTACAATATTCTACATTATCTTACAATACCACCCAATTGGTTGGTCACTGAAAAGTAAGATGATTGATAATGGTTCATATATATATAATGTACATTCAAACTTAGTATGACATTAAAAATCCACATTTGCTCCAAGTTAATAATAAATAATATAAATAATAATAATAATATAAATAATCTGATGGACTGCAAATTATTATTATCATTTTATATTATATTTTATTATTATTAATTTAATAATATAATAATAATAATAATAATAATAATCTGATGGGACTGCAGATTATTATTATTATTATTATTATTATTATTATTATTATTATATATTATTAATATTCTGGGACTTTGAAATAAAAACGGATCACCTTATCTCAGCAAGAAGACCAGACCTAGTGTTGATAAACAAAAAAGAAAGAACTTGTCAACTGGTGGATTTTGCAGTGCCAGCAGATCACAGGGTGAAGATAAAGGAAAATGAAAAAATGGACAAATATCTGGACCTTGCCAGAGAACTGAAGACATTATGGAATATGAAAGTGATACCATTATTCAGATATTTATACATCTATTCATTTTCCTTCAGCTTCCCCCTATAATAATAATAATACGCTTGCGACTCTGTGTGTCACGCTCTGCCGTCACCTCAGATAAATAATGGACCATTCCATCAAAATGAACAAAATAAACGATGTGTGAAAGAAAAAAAAAGAGAAAAAATGTGAAGACTAAAAGAAAGAGAATATCTAAAAAATCAGGAGAGAGTGAAAGAAAAGAAAAATGTGAAAGAAAGAGAAAGAAAGAAAGAAAGAAGTCAAGTAACAGTGAAAGAACGTCAACTACGCTACGAACGCTTTCGTGGAGAGAGTCGGAAATTGTTAAATACAAATAGAAATCTACAACGGTTTATCACAGAGGTTACTTCTGTGAAATAAATAGATAAATCGAAGAGTAGAAGAAAAATAATTGCGGCGAATTAAAAAAGAAATCATTTGATTTTCTTTCTTTTTCTTTTTCTCTTTTTCTTCTTCTTACTTTCTGTCTAACAGGGAACCAATACTCAATAAATTGGTGTACTCACGATATTCTATGTATTAATACGCTTTTGAAATATTATCAATAGTGACATTTTTCAAAACTATAGTTGTAAACAAACGCAAGTTAAAATATGACCCTATATACGTGAAATGCGTAGGAAGCGCGTGGTGTAATGGTTAAAGTCATGGGAAATGGACTCGTCGCCCCGAGTTCAAATCCTGGATGTGGTAATTGCATTTAACTTAGCGCTGTTGAGATTTTTGATATATGCATATATGCCAACCCCTCCACACGAGATTTTTGATATATAGCTATTTACTAAGCTGAGCTTAGATATGGCACAAGGCCAGAAGTATGGGGCACCCAGTGAGAATCGAACTCACTAACAATGGTCTGCTAATCTAGCTTGCTAACCATTACACCCACGTGAGGTGCCTAGATTTTTGATATATAGTTATTACTAAGCTTAGCTTAGATATGGCACAAGGCCAGAAGTATGGGGCTCCCAAATGAGAATCGAACTCACTAACAAAGGTTTGCGAACGAGCTTGCTAACCATTACACCACGTGAGGTGCCTAGATTTTTTATATATATTATTTACTAAGCTTAGCTTAGATTAGCACAAGGCAGAAGTGTGGGGCGCCCAGTGAGAATCGAACTCACTACCAATGGTCTGCGAAGCCAGCTTGCTAACCATTACACCACGTGAGGTGCCTAGATTTTTTATATATAAGGTGTGTGCTAGATCCTTGCTCTTACTTATAGACTAGGCGAGATCATGTGATCTATTTCTTGGCCAATCACTGGCAGTACTCTGAGGCTGATACAATACTTAACCGACCCTACTGGTCATAATTACGTAGACGTTCATGGACGACGGACATAAGATTAAATCACTGGACCTTTACCAATACGCAGGATAGGACTTATACGCTTACCAACGGATTCCATAACACAGGACTTTCTTTAAGACCTTTTCAACTGGCCAAAGATGGCACTTAAAAACTTTACATGGTAGCAGAGCGTTGTTCCGATCTACGGACCTCTGCTCAAGGATGGCACTTAAAAACTTTACAAGCGCTAATACCCTTGGAAAAGGTATGAATCTTACTCTCCCTACAACTATAGATAAATAGTAGGGCAGACTGCGCTCTTTAACCTTGATTAGGCAACCAGTCTAGGAGAAGGAAAACTCTGAATTCAAACCTGTTGAACTCCGCTTAAGAAATTGACCTTGTGTTACATCCTGCTCGCCTGGAGGAGTTGGTAAATATATATAAATATATATATATATATATATATATATATATATATATATACGTGTAATGGTGCGTGGTGTCATGGTTAAAGTCGTTTGCCTTACTATTTACTCCTTGCTGGAAGGAGAGTAGTTGGATACATACCTTTCCCAAGTGTATCAGCGCTATGTGATATGCAAACAGTCCCGTCCGGGATTTGAACTCGATCAGAGTTCTAAATCCTGGACGTGGCTGTTTACATATCACATAGTGTTGGATTATTTGGGGATATAAGCCGTGCTACACTACACCACTTACATTTATAGACTAAGCGAGGTCACGTGGTATAAACCTCAACCAATCAACAGCCCGAATCCGTGGCTGGTTGACTACGTAATCACTGATACTGAGAGACGTCCATTTGCAATCATTGATGTAGGACTTGCAATACCGAGGAGCACCAAGGAACAACCAAAGGATTCTTTACGAAGGATTTCCGCTGGACAAGCGCTCTTGATTGAAGCCCAAAGGATGGCCACTAAATTTGTAACACATAGCGTTAATACCCTTGGGAAAGGTATGCATTCAACTACTCTCCTTCCAGCTAGGAGTAAATAGTAAGGCAAACTGGGCTCTTTAACTTCAGTTAGGTAACCAGTCTAGGAGAAGGAAAACTCTTAGTTCTAACCTGTTAAACTCCGCTTAAGAAATTGACCTTGTGTGGAATGGTTGGTATATATATATATATATATATATATATATATATATATGAATTAAATCCACCTTGATATGATTTTTTCTTCTATAATATTTATAGACTAGTGTTATTGAAAAAATGGACAAATATTTGGACCTTGCCAGAGAACTGAAAAAGTTATGGAATATGAAAGTCAAAGTTATACCAATTGTAGTTGGTGCACTTGGAACAGTCCCAAAAGGATTAGAAAAGTCTAGTATGAAAAAGAAAAGAAAATAGAGTGGAAAAATAAATTCGAGTTGTTGAAGAGAGGGGGGGGGTCAACAATGTTGTCGCCGTCACAAAATCTATAGCACACAATCCGTCGTCGTCGTCGCAAAACCACCAACTCAAACATCTTCAGCAGCTGAAAAATCGCAACTGCTGCTGTCGTCACCCCACTTCTACTTATACAATTTTTCTTTCAACATCCGGGTGTCTGCACCCCACGCACGAGATTCTCGAGCCAAACCCGACCGTCGGAATCATCATAGCCATCATCCGGGCACCTGGCGCTTACATCCGGGACTGTAGCTTCTAGACTTCGGTGACAATTTTTGCATTTTGAAGGAAGCGGGTTCGATTCTACAGTCCGACATGTCAGGCAAAGCCTAGCCCGCTTCCTTCGAGAATACGACAGGCCCTGACGTTCGCCACTCACCTCGTGTTCTCTGTCACAGTTATATACTCTTCTTTTTACTTCTATTCTTCTTCTGCTCATCTTTGGTATCTTACGTTCATCTTCTAGCGTCTGGACTTTGTCTTGGTGGTCGGTAGCACTTAATTCATTTCTTCTTCTAGATCAGTCTTGTTGCCAAGACATTCCCTAACCACAAAGCCATATTATTTATGTAAGCTTTTATTTACTTAACTAACATATTCATCTAACTAACATAGCGCGCGTATGCAGGTGAGCTCCAGCTAAGGCCTTATCTGCCTGACGTCCAAGCTGAAACTGAAGAGCCAGCCAGGTTCCACGTGACTTCACGTATTTCGCGGGCTTTCTGTAATATTCCATGGAAAGTCCCGCCCGTGATATGAAAAGGGGCCATCCCTTCAGAAATACAGGGGGTTGACAATAATCTATGCATAGATTATGTAACACTAGCCGGGCCTGTGAATATATCACAGTATGATAATTCAATTATTACAACGTTTGATATGTTTACTTAAGAGCTATTGCTAATTGTTCAATATGTAATAATCATAATAATCTTGATTTAAATGTCTCTCACTCTTTTTTTTCTTTCTTTCCTTCTTTTCAAGTTCAATTGAAACAGATTAGCATTATCGCTTCCGCGAACTTACCCCCTCTCTTTATATTTCCATTACTATCTTTCTTTGTTTACTTTTTTAAAATATTTTTTCTCTGTAGCATGTTCTTTTTCTTCCCTTTCCTTCTTTATAATACAAACGGAATGGTTCATTATTTATTTAAGGTGACGACACTCATAAGAAATAAAAATTCGGTGTATAAGCAACAGTAGATAATCAGGATTTACGTTTTTGCATTCTATCTTGGACAATTTGGACGATCTGATTTTTTAACCAGAGCGTGTTACAAGATGATAACAGTCGTACTTTTAAGGAACACGAGTATTAATATATAGATTAATAATACGTTTGTGAAATATTATCAATGTAATAATCTTCATACAATGACTGCTATTTACACAGTAGCATTGCAACCAACAAAGCCTTCATCAGATGATGACTCTGGGTTCAGGCATGGTTTCGGGGCCGAAGCATCATTACCACTAACCAGAGCGCCCCAGCAGTATCTCACGATACCACCAGACTTTGTCGGTTTGATGTCACAATATAGGACTGCCATATCCACGCTGATGCGGTTAGAGCTTTCTCCTGAATCTTTTTTATGTATTTCCTCTTGTCTGGTGGAGAAAGTCCAAGTTTAGACAAAAATGCCGAGGTTGAGTTGGTAATAAATCCCCGACACCGACTTCAATGGGAAATACATCTGTTATCCATCCGTTTCTGACGCATTGTTCACCTAGGTATTCATATTTTAATTTGGTTGTTTACGAAAATAAAAAATTAAAAAAAAACAAAAAACAAAAACAAACAAAACAAACAACGACAACAACATTTTATTTTAATTCATTTCTTCTTCTAGGTCAGTCTTGTTGCCAAGACATTCATCAACCACAAAACCATATTATTTATGTAAGCTTTTATTTACTTAACTAACATCTTCATCTAACTAACATAACGGGCGTGTGCAGTGAGCTTCAGCTAAGACAGAAATGTTTATTTTAAATAAATGTCCCCACGAATCGAAATCGCAAAAGGGGTGCCTTAAGTTTATATGGTCCTTCTTTTGTACTACTTTGCTTCATATGCTTATCATTGATAAATTTTTGCTGAATTCAGGTTCTTTTTGCTGAATATTTTGCTGAATTCAGGTTCTTTTTGCTGAATATTTTGCTGAATTCAGGTTCTTTTTGCCGAATATTTTGCTGAATTCAGGTTCTTTTTGCTGAATATTTTGCTGAATTCAGGTTCTTTTTGCTGAATATTTTGCTGAATTCAGGTTCTTTTTGCTGAATATTTTCCTGAATTCAGGTTCTTTGCTAAATTTTAGAGGATGTGGTATAGTGCTGTTATTTGCTTATTATTACCCCTGGTCATCACCATCGACGCTCATCCGGGCCACAAAAATTTGATACACAAAAATCATTCTGACACTCATGAACACAAAACTCTGCATGATTCCGTCAACGATAAAAGGTAAGCAGCTTTTTTAAATAGTTTAAATATTCAAATAAGTTTTAATATCATCTTAAAATGTGTTTGTTGGAGCTTTTTTTGAGAAAAAACCCAAACATCATTAATTTTGATAAATTATAAAAGAGAGAAAGAAAGGAACGATATATATATATATATATATATATATATATATATATATATATATATAAGCATAGATAAAAGATAATATATATATATATATATAATATATATATATATATATATATTATAGATAATACAGATATAACCGTCGGATTCATTCCTTTCTCTTAACTTATATATATAATAATATATATATATATATATATATATATATATATGCGTGCGTGTGTGTGTATGTGTGTGTGTGAAGAGAAGTAAGTGAATCTGACGGTATGTAGTATAGTAAGAAATTTGAAAAAATACAGGTTTGAATAAAATAAGTGGTAAGTTTATTAGCCGACACTGCAGTGTTTCGGTCTGTTAAGTAGATCTTCTTCAGGGCATTTGTTGATATAAGGGAAAGGAATAAAAAAAAATTATCACAGAATAACGAGAAAAACTGCGATAGTCCTTGTTTATCAATCTGTTCAAAATTTGAAGTTTGAAGAGAAACGCTGGAAAGGTAGACGGTTTGAAATATGACGTCAAATATTCATCTTTTATGATGTGTGTGTATGTGTGTATGTGTGTGTGTGTGTGTATGTGTGTATCGAGAAATGATATTGAGCATTTTTTTAGGTGTTTTGTGTATGTGTGCGTGTGTGTGTGTGTGTGTGTGTGTGTGGTTGCGCGTGTGTGTATATATTTTATGATAAATGACATCGAAACAAACCTCAAAGTTGGTGTGTGTGTGTGTGTGTGTGTGTGTGTGTTGTGTGTGTGTGTGCGAGCGTGAATGTATATTCATTGAGAAGAATATATATATATGATTATTCCAATTATATAAATAAAATTTCTCTCTATAAAATAAAATTTCCTATATTTCTGTGCTCAGCATGGGTATGAGTACGTAGATACGTGCCGTCATGCCGCGACCTTACCCCCTCTCTTTATATTTCCATTACTATCTTTCTTTGTTTACTTTTTAAAAATATTTTTTCTCTGTAGCATGTTCTTTTTCTTCCCTTTCCTTCTTTATAATAAAAACGCAATGGTTCATTATTTATTTAAGGTGACGACACTCATAAGAAATAAAAAATTCGGTGTATAAGCAACAGTAGATAATCAGGAATTACGTTTTTGCATTCTATCTTGGACAATTTGGACGATCTGATTTTTTAACCAGAGCGTGTCACAAGATGATAACAGTCGTACTTTTAAGGAACACGAGTATTAATATATAGATTAATAATACGTTTGTGAAATATTATCAATGTAATAATCTTCATACAATGACTGCTATTTACACAGTAGCATTGCAACCAACAAAGCCTTCATCAGATGATGACTCTGGGTTCAGGCATGGTTTCGGGGCCGAAGCATTATTACCACTAACCCAGAGCCCCCCCAGCAGTATCTCACGATACCACCAGACTTTGTCGGTTTGATGTCACAATATAGGACTGCCATATCCACGTTGATGCGGTTAGAGCTTTCTCCTGAATCTTTTTTAAGTATTTCCTCTTGTCTGGTGGATAAAGTCCAAGTTTAGACAAAAATGCCGAGGTTGAGTTGGTAATAAATCCCCGACATCCGACTTCAATGGGAAATACATCTGTTATCCATCCGTTTCTGACGCATTGTTCACGTAGGTCTTCATATTTTAATTTGGTTGTTTACGAAAATAAAAATAAAAAAAAACAAAAACCAAAAAAAACCAAAACAAACAACGACAACAACAAAAAGAAAAAAAAAAACGTTTATTTTAAATAAATGTCCCCACGAATCGAAATCGCAAAAGGGGTGCCTTAAGCTTATATGGTCTTTCTTTTGTACTGAATTCAGGTTCTTTTTGCTGAATATTTTGCTGAATTCAGGTTCTTTTTGCTGAATATTTTGCTGAATTCAGGTTCTTTTTGCTGAATATTTTGCTGAATTTAGGATTCTTTTTGCTGAATATTTTGCTGAATTCAGGTTTCTTTTTGCTGAATATTTTGCTGAATTCAGGCTCTTTTTGCTGAATATTTTGCTGAATTCAGGCTCTTTTTGATGAATATTTTGCTGAATTCTGGTTCTTTTTGCTGAATATTTTGCTGAATTCAGGTTTATTTTTTATGAATATTTTGCTGAATTCAGGTTCTTTGCGAAGTTTTAGAGGATGTGGTGTAGTGTTGTTATTTAAACCCTGGTCATCAACATAGACGCACATCCGGGCCACAAAAATTCGATACCCAAAAATCATTCTGACACTCATGTACACAAAACTCTGCATGATTCCGTCAACGATAAAAGGTAAGCAGCTTTTTTAAATAGTTTAAATATTCAAATAAGTTTTAATATCATCTTAAAATGTGTTTGTTGGCGTTTTTTAAAAAAAAAACAAACCTAAACATCATTAATTTTGATAAATGATATAAGAGAGAAAGAAAGGGACGATATATATATATATATATATATATATATATATATATATATATATGAGTATAGATAAAAGGATATATAATATATATATGAGTATAGATAAAGGATATATATATATATATATATATATATATATGAGTATAGATAAAAGGACATATATATATATATATATATATATGAGTATAGACAAAAGTATATATATATATATATATATATATATATATATATATATATATATATATATAGATAGATAGATAGATAGATAGATATAGATATATAGAGATATATATATTTAGATATATAGATAAAAGGATATATATATATGAGTATAGATAAAAGGATATGAAAACACCATATACTCATACCGTCGGATTCATTTCCTTTCTCTTAACTAAAGGATATATATATATATATATATATATATATATATATATATATATATATATATATCTTATTAATTTATTTTGATATTCACTTCAATGTGTATATTCTAAAAGTTTTTATTTTGTGAGAATGTTTAGTTTTAAAGTGGGGGATCGTTTTGCTGTTGTTATTTCTTTTCTTTTTTTGGGGGGGGGGGGCTTGGGTACTCTAAAATAAAAACGTCAGATTTTAATCATCAAAAAAGGAGGATCCGTCAGATTTTAATCATCAAAAAAGGAGGATCCAATTTACGCCTAAATTGTAAAACTAACCATTCTCACAAAATAAAAACTTTTAGAATATACACATTGAAGTGAATATCAAATTAGACAAAGAAAATATATTTAGTATTGTAAAATAACGGGTGCAAGAAAAATAAAACATTTATTGCAAAAACACGGACATAAAATAAGGGTTCAGTTTATTTTATGGTAGGAATTTACGAGGAAATAGTTAAGGATTACCTATTTTTACATATATTACCCCGATTATTTTTCTTGTTTACGAAAAGAAAAAATATATTTTTATAGATTCAACTAATTGCTATTATTTCCAATTCACCTGTTTGTAATTCTGATTCATTTGGTTTTAGTGAAATCGTTTAATATTGTTTTATCATCATAATCTCCGTGATCTGCATATTTGTTGGTTATTTTCGTTTGAAGAGATTTAATCTGACCGTTGATAATATAATTAGGAAAGCCGTTGTTTAACTTGCGTTTGGATCTCGTTAGTTCGTTACAGAATAACGTGCGCTAAGAACAAATTAAGTATTTTTCTATCGAGAAAACCGTTTTTCGGAATTTTTGAGATAAGGCCTGATAATTTATATTATTTGTATCATCCGGAATATTGTTTTTGTTATCACAACGTTTCGATCGATGTACCCCCCGATCTTCTTCAGGTGTTTCTGGTTATTTTTTTTAGATAAGGCTTGATAATTTGTATTATTTGTATTATTCGAACTATTGTCCTCATATCTATTATTATCTACAGAACGTTTCGGTCGATATGCCCTTCGGCCTTCTTCAGGAGTTTCTGGTTATTTTTTTTGATGAAGCTTGATAATTTGTATTATTTGTATTTTTTGGAGTATTGTTCTCATATTTCTTGTTATCTACACAACGTTTCGGCCGATGTACCCTTCGACCTTCTTCAGGTGTTTCTGGTTATTTTTTTGGATGAGGCTTGATAATTTGTATTATTTGTATTATTCGGACTATTTTCCTCATCTTTATTGTTATCTACAAAACGTTTCAGTCGATGTGCCCTTCGGCCTTCTTCAGGTGTTTCTGGTTATTTTTAGATAAGGCTTGATAATTAGTATTATTTGTATTATTCGGACTATTTTCCTCATCTTTATTGTTATCTACAAAATGTTTCGGCCGATGTACTATCCCACGTTCTTCAGGTGTTTCTGGTTATTTTTTTTAGATGAGCCTTGATAATTTGTATTATTTGTATTATTCGGAGTATTGTCCTCATATTCAATGTTATCTGCGCAACGTTTCGTCCGATGTACCCTCCGACATTCTTCCGGTGGTAATGGTTATTTTTTAGACGAGGCTTATATCTATTGTTATCTACACAAAGTTTCGGTCGGTGTGTCCCCCGGCCTTCTTCAGGTATTTCTTTTAGGATTCGAGGACCTTCTCGAAACCAGGAACCTTCTCTTCAAACTTGGGAACCTTCTTGTCGAACTCTGGAGCCTTCATGTCGTAATCGGGAGCTTTCACAGAAAGGCTCCTGAATTCGAAAAGGTTCCCGAGTCCGACAAGAAATATCCGGAGAAGGCCGAGGGGTAGGGTACATCGGCCGAAACGTTAACAAGTTTAGTCAGGGTAGCGTGGACATGAAGATAACGACACTTGGTGACTGACAGTTTCACCCCTATTTTTAAACCAAGTGGATGTTTTTGTTTCTGTTTTTCCTTATGTTGGTTCGTTGATCGATTGGATTTTATGGCATGTCAACCTTAGAGCAAATAAACTCGCTACATGCATGATGTAAAGTAAAGTTCATCTTTTAAATAAACTAATGTTTTTCGTCTTATCTATAATTAGTTTATTTACTGCTAAATAATCTAATCTATTTTGTTTAAGGAATATTTTATGAAGCCAAACTGTTCAGCTATTAAAGAAAAATGTTTTGTATCTTATCTGTTATTAGTTTATTTACTGCTAAATAATTTAATCTATTTTGTTTAAGGAATATTTTATGAAGCCAAAATGTTCAGCTATTAAAGAAAAATGTTTTGAACTTTGTCTGTTATTAGTGTATTTACTGCTAAATAATTTAATTTTTTTTGTTTAAGGAATATTTTATGAAATCAAAATGTTCAGCTATTAAAGAAAAATGTTTTGCGTCTTAACTGTTATTAGTTTATTTACTGCTAAATAATTTAATCTATTTTGTTTAATGAATATTTTATGAAGCCAGAATGTTCCGCTATTAAAGAAAAATGTTTTGCGTCTTACCTGTTATTAGTTAATTTACTACTACATAATTTAATCTATTTTGTTTAAGGAATATTTTATGAGGCCAGATAGTTCAGCTTTTAAATGAAATAATGTTTTTCGTCTTATCTGTTATTAGTTTATTTACTGCTACATAAACAAAAACAAGTGGATTTAAGTAGTTTTTTTGCCAGGTATTGTATAATAACCCTATTCTCTCAGTTATGCTTTTATTCTTTTTAAACAACTGACAATCATTTTCTTCCTGTTTTGTTTACGCAATTCTCCAGTAAAAATATTTTTCTAAAGGGAAAAACTTTATGATCGAATAACGATAATTTATAGAGTGAAATAAAACGAAATATGAAAATCGAAGAATTCGAGATGGAATATAAACTATCTTGACGTTATTCAGCGAATCAATCTGCCAATCTATGGATCCTGGAGCTTTAGTAAACCTCCCCACTCCCTTAAAAATATCGATATGCTCAATTGATTTTGGGTTTTGGTTCACAGTACAAAAATTCCATACAATATGTCAAAAAAAAAATGAATAAAATACTTTTGTGAAAAGTCGTAATTTATCAGAGAGACTGAAATACGGTACCTCCTGGGAGAATTAGAACTCCCTAACAAATGTAAGGACGAAATCCTAGTGACTTAGCAGTCGATGACATGCAACACTTTACTTTGGTCCTTACATGACCTCAAAGGTTAAGATAAATTGGGATCAGCAGTTGTCTCCGAAAAATGTTAGGCAAATACCGGAAAGAAATAATTCATCATCATCATCATCAAGATGTGCCAACAGTATAAATTCCTTTGACTCTCTCTCAGTATCTGTCCCTATCAGCCATCGCTCTTAGTAAGTCCTCTAGACTGCATCCAGTGTCTGCACATAACTGATGAATATAAGTTTTTACTGGTCAGTGAATACTGGCATGTCCATGTGTAGGAGTCCAACCTATCATTATCATCATCATTAAGGCATACTCACAGCATGAATTCCCTTGACTGTCTCACTGTCGGCAGTCGCTCTTGGTATGTCTTCTAGATGGCATCTGGTGTCCATACAGAGCTGATGAGTTTTTGCTGGTCAGCCAACACTGGTGTATCTATGTGTAGGAGTCCATAGGAGAGTATTGATTATTAGTTTGTCCTTACTTCTCCAACAGTGTCCAGCATGTCTTGTTTGTCTTACTCGGATGGTTTGTGTGATGGGAGGTTAGTGGCCGTACAGCTGCTGTTTTATAAAGTGCTAATGAGGTTAGAGAGGAGGTCGGAGAGGCCCATTAAATCAATTGGCTGGTCAAGCCCTAACACTTTATGATTGTCCCAATCCAAAAGCCCCAACCTTTTTATGATATATGTGCTAGAAGGCGATGGCTGAGGGTCTTCAGGTTCTGGGTATGACGTTAATCTCTACTCCGATGGTGAGGTTCCAGAGTTGGAGGTTTGGAGAATGTGGAAAACCCCTTCATCACCACGACTGATATTTAAGCCTTATAGATCCATTTCCATCCACAAAAAATGGGATTCTTCAGACTGTAACCTTTATTGGAATAGAATTGAAATAGAATTGCAAATGCTGCATATATATATATATATATATATATATATATATATATATATATATATTGCTAGATAAAAACTGTCTAATTTTTAGTAAGCTTTTATATATATATATATATATATATATATATATATATATATATATAGAGAGAGAGAGAGAGAGAGAGAGAGAGAGATTGAGAGAGAGAGAGGGGGTGAGAGAGAGTGAGAGAGATATTTTTATAAATCTTTGTAGCTCAAATAAAATTTTATCTATTTAACATGCGTTATTTCTGTGTATAAGTGAAGGTTTATTATATATATATATATATATATATATATATATATATATATATATATATATGGGGGGCAGATTATGTGCTTAATTAAAGTCATACCTAATTTGTTAATTAATTAATTATAATTAAATGAATGAGGTGTGCATATCGGTTTAAATGTAAAGCGTAAAAAAAATCGAGAAAAAGTCGATCTCTGTATGTACATTTCAGCCTATTAGGCCTCATCAGCAGAGCTATAGACAGGGCAGTGCTTTGTGCGTGATTCGAACCCTACCTGTCAGGCTGACAGGCGGATATTTCTAACCATTACACTTGCAGGCTTCCCCAGAATTTCTCGTCGGCCTTCTTGTCGGCTAAACACTTTATATATTATATATTATATATAATATATATATATATATATATATATATATATATTTCTATGAGGTTTCCAGAACCTTCTAGCTTCAGTTATTATCATTATCCTACGATGGTTCAGTTGTTTATATTCAGGAGTTAATTTTGGCAGGTGGTTCTTTGTATGGGTTTGCTAGTTAAAAACTATCTTTGTGTAAGCTTTTGATATATATATATATATATATATATATATATATATATTGATATATATATATTGATATATATATATATATATATATATATATATATAGTATTAATATCATCCTCAATGCAAGAGAGAGAGTGAGAGAGAGAGAGAGATAAAGAGAGAGAGAGAGAGAGCGAGAGAGAGAGAGAGAGAGGGGGATTCTATAATCTTTGCGGCTCAAATAAATCTTATCTATTTAACATGCATTATTTCTGCGTATAAGTGAAGGTTTATATATATATATATATATATATATATATATATATATATATATATATATATATATATTTCTATGAGGTTTCCAGAACCTTCTAGCTTCAGTTATTATGATTATTCTACTATTGGTCAGTTGTTTATATTCAAGAGTTAATTTTGGCAGGTGGTTCTTTGTATGGGTTTGCTAGTTAAAAACTATCTTATTTTTCAGTAAGCTTTTGATATATATATATATATATATATATATATATATATATATATATATAGTGCTTAATATCATCATCAATGCAAGAGAGAGAGAGAGAGAAGAGAGAGAGAGAGAGAGAGAGAGAGAGAGAGAGAAGAGAGAGAGAGAGAGGGGATTCTATAAATCTTTGCGGCTCATATAAAATCTTATCTATTTAACATGCATTATTTCTGCGTATAAGTGTTTTATATATATATATATATTATATATATATATATATATATATATATATATATATCAGAAACTTTCACTTATTGGTATTAAGAACACTGGAATAGAAATAACGCTAAATTTTTGCTGGTGGTTCTTTGTATGGGTTTGCTAGTTAAATACTACCTTATATTTTAGTAAGCTATCGATTATATATATATATATATATATATATATATATATATATATATATATGTAAATATACATGTGAGTGTGTGATTGTGTGTGTATAGTGCTCAATATCATACTCAATGCAAGAGAGAGAGAGAGAGAGACAGACAGACAGACAGACAGACAGACAGACAGACAGACAGAGTTTTATAAATCTTTGCGGCTCAAATTTATCTATTTAACATGCATTATTTCTGCGTGTAAGTGAAGGTTATATATATATATATATATATATATATATAAGAAACCTTAATTTATCCGCATTAAGACCACTGGATTAGAAATAACGGTTATGTTAAATAAATAAGATTTTATTTGAGCTCCACTGATTTATAGAACTCCATTGTCGTCTTTATTGGCAATAAGACTTTTTCAAACCTCTTTCTTGTCAGTGACAAAAGATAGCTTTTAAAAACGATTATGTAAATGGCTTCTCTAAATCTGTAGTGCTCTGTCGAGAATTGGCGACAATAAAACCAAAATATATTGCAATAGGCTTAATCTTTGAGGAACACTTAAGCCTTAACTTTAAGAGCAGCGATTATAAAAACAAATTCCTATTTTATTCAGAGTAAATCTCAAAAGAGCTATAAAAAATAAAAAAAGAAAAATGTACGTTGGACATTCTAGATGTAAGTAGCTACCCAACCCTTCTATTAAAATGGGAGGCAAGGAGAATTCTTGAGTCGTTTGTTTGTTGGTTGGTTGGTTGGATTTTACGTCATGCTCTGGACCCTAACGAAGCGACAAGAGAATGAACTGCACAAGAATGCTGCGTGTGATTCTGAACAAGACGTGGAAACAACACCTGTCAGTAAGATCAGATCTCCATATCATATATATTATATATATATCATAACTATATTGATAAGTTGTATTTATTTCTTATGTTGTTACACAAACACACACACACACACACACACACACACACACACTCACACACAAACACACACACACACACACACATATATATATATATATTATATATATATTGTATGATCTGAATCAAAAAGAAAAATGTATTCGCAAAAACAAAATCTTGGTATGCAAAGGAGAAAAGCATATATATATATATATATATATATATATATATATATATATATATATATCAGTGAGATCAGATTCCCTGACTTACGAGTACCGCAGCTTAGGAGTTTTTTGAGTTACGAGCTGTCACTAAGTAAGTTTTTGCTTAGCTTTATGTGCTAACATTTGATGTCCGAGCGAGATGCACTTATCTTAATATATATTTACCAACACCTTCGCACGAGCAGGATGCGACACAGGGTCAATTTCTTGGACCATCTCAGCCTATGGTAAAGCATCTGCGAGCTGACAGTAGTTGTGGCACTCACCCCAGCACAAAGAATGTTCTTGGTCTAGCACAAGTGAAAAGGGGACAGACATCCTCGCTGTCAAACTGATACTCTCTTTTGCTCTCACTCTCTCTCTCTCTCCCTCCCTCTCTCTCTCTCTCTCTCTCTCTCTCTCTCTCTTGCTCTGCCGATTTAACTCGTTCATAGATAAAACTTAGTTAAGGAAAAAGGAGATCATGATATGTACTTATATATATATATATATATATATACATATTTACAAACCCCTCCTCATGAATGGGATGCGACACAAGGCCAATTTCTTAAGCGGGGTTCAACAGGTTTGAATTCAGAGTTTTCCTTCTCCTAGACTGGTTACCTATATTAAAGAGTCCAGTCTGCCCTATTATTTTACCCATAGCTGGAGGGAGAATATATGGATTTATACCTTTCCCAAGGGTATTAGCGCTAAGTGAAATGCAAACAGATTCGTCTAGGAATCGAACTCAGGGCGACGAGTCCATTTCCTACGACTCTAACCATTACACCACACGCCTCCTAATAATTATCTTAATAGGTTCACAAATTGTCAACGATAAAACAGAAATATATTGCAAAAGGCGTAAACTTTGAGGAACACTTAAGCCTTAACTTTAATAGCATTGATTGACAAACGTTCCTATCAATTAAATTAAATATTCAGTGATAAATTTGCATAATTTCTGAGGGTACTGTGACGTAAGCAGTGACGTAGTTTCGGTTACAGACAGAAAGACACCGAATCTCCATTATAATAACTAGCAAAATTATGAGCCCTCCAGGCGTCAGTATTTAGGTGTTAATGTAAGAAAATGTTATATTACATATAAAAATATGAGTGTATAATAAATGGAAATGAATCCGACAGTATGATAGATAATTTATAGAAAAAACAAATGATAATATTAGAATGCTGACAGAAATCTGTTTCGACCTTTTGATAAAGCGGTCATCCTCAAGAGCAACTATATTCATGAAAGAAAAGGAATAGTTAAACGTTTGGCACGAGAGACACAAACAACGCTCTCGTTCAGGGCCGGAATGTCTTTTAAGATTTTTGTAAATCTGTCAGCATACTAATATTATCATTTGTTTTTTCTATAAATTTTCTATCATATAAAAATATGTAAATATAAAAAAAATCTCGAAATAAAATAAATAATAAATAAGAGAAAGATAACAAAGGACATTCTAAACGTAGGAATTTACCCAACTCTGCTGGAAAAATGCGACACAAGGACAATTCTTTATTTTAAAAGCAATCACAGTTTCAAATAACTAATGATAATAATTTGTAAATAATTAGTTTCAAGTATTCCTATCTAATACTAATAATCTATAGACAAATATATAGTTGATTGGTCAGTTAGTTGGATTTTACGTCATGTTTTTGCTATATCATGATATTTATCTCTCTCTCTCTCTCTCTCTAACTCTCTCTCTCTCTCTCTCTCTCTCTCTCTATATATATATATATATATATATATATATATATATATTTCTAAAGGAAGACTTACCGGTGAATTTGGTCACGATGGTTAGTAAATGTAGAATTCAGAGGGGTAAGTAAGCGATGTAACAAATACAAAGTGCTCAATACTAAGTAGAGCAAATTTATTATAAAATGGGTACAAGAGATAACCTACTCGAGTTTCACCATAAGGGTCTTCAGGGTTAAATCCACTGAATTAATCGAGGACCGATTAATAGCAGTCGATTTCACGTGTGTGGTCATTGCATATATATATATATATATATATATATATATATATATATATTATGATAATGGTACACGGTAATAACCTACTCGAGTTTTACCATAAGTATCTTCAGGGTTTAAATCACTGATTAATCCAGATATTGAATTAGTTGCCAGTGATTGGGCACGACATCTCTCTCTTTTTTTTTTNACAAAAAGCCTGGGCGGGTTCGTATGGAGGATGAGCTGCTACCCGTGCAGCAAATCCCCCCTCTCTACACTGCCGCTGTGATCCAAAGGAAAGGTAAGGGACCAATGCAGTTTGGCAACGGTAGTGTCGCAGGAGTGTGCCTGGGTAGCACTGGAGTTTCAGCATCACACCACCTTAGGGACTCCAGCTCCTGTTTTTTTCAGGGTTTACTCCCTTAGCCTTTCCTTGAAGGCAACAGAGGTTCTGTGTCGGACTTCTTGAGTTGATGGGTTGCCGACCAAGGCTAAAGAGCCCATTTATAACCCATTTGGGGATTTATGCGAGTAGTAAGTACCCAATCTTACCACTATCGGTGTTCCTGAAAAAGAATTGAGGTTGGGATATGGTATATTTTGCATTTTGTGTGTCAGATAAGCAACAGTACCTTCAGGTTTTTTTTTTGGGGGGGCGCGT
>CM042173.1:1346400-1378900 GCA_023376005.1 Doryteuthis pealeii | reverse complement strand
AGTCTGGAGTATAAACAAGCTCTGGAGATGATTTTTATAAATCTAAATATTGTCTAATATTAGCTATGAATATGATATAAAATCTTTTCATTTTAACAGCATATTGTGTGTTTTCATATCCTTTTATCTATACTTATACCGTCGGATTCATTTCCTTTCTCTTAACTTATATATATATATATATATATATATATATATATATATATAATATATAATTGATAATTGAATCATATTACAATATGATTCAATTATCAATTATATATAATTCCTCTATCAAATTTAATTATATATAATATATATATATATTATATATAATATCGTGGATTGGCAACACATCTCTACCACTACTTAAACACATCAAACGATCTGTCCACCATTGCTTCAATTCAGTTGCGAGTTGTTCTCAGATCCAGTATGCTCTCCCCCCCCCAAGCATAAAGATAATGTGACCCCTCACCAAAAAAATTATCTTATCTATCAATTTTAATGCAATGTGATGTTTGCTACATTGGGCGCACTACCCAAATATTGGAAGTTAGAATAAACCAACATATTCCATCTTTTATTCGTAACAATAGTTTTTACCGTTCTCCTTCACCAAGCAATCAAAATTCCCCTTCTACCATTACCTTTTGGATAATCCTGATGATGTTCTCCATTTTGGAATCCTCGACCAATGAGTTTTTTTGAGAGGGCTGCGTGATTAGTGTATTAGTTATTAAAGATAGTTAATACATTATGACCGATGTTGAATGCTATTTTATTAATGGTAGTTTTTTTTTTTATACATTGTGCCTCAAGAATTTGTAAGGCGTTTCTTATTGTTATTTTATAGATAATTTCGTATTTTCGGTTAGAATTTTCCTATATATATATATATATATATATATATATATATATATATATATATATATATATATATATATATCAGTAACTATTACGTTATTGATACTTAGACAAAGCTGATTAATTTAGTAAATTCGAATCGGATCCATTAAAGACAGCCACCCAAGCGAAAGATTTTTACCTGGAGGTGTCAAATGAAACAACCATCTTTCTAATTCTGGATCCGAATATAATTACGTTTTTCGGTTTTCGCTTTCATTTTGATATTTGCATTTACCGAGACTCGATTAAAATAGAACAGATTTAGGCTAATTCCTTTTCATCAGTCGTAGAAAATAATTCAAAGGGTCCCGATTTATCTTTTTTCAAAATATCAAACAGGCAGAAAGTCAATACACAGAAGAAAGAACAAGTCGTATTTATAGAATAGATAGACGCTGTTCCTTGAATCCTTTTCATCGTAATATTAACAATTTGAATAAATAAACTATATTGTATTATTACTTCAAATGGAAGAATTATTTGCGAATCTTTTTGTTTGTTTGTTTTGTTTTACGGCATATCAACCTCAGTGGGTCATTTAATGCCGATAAAGTTTGTCTGATGAAAGAATAAGCAGCCTCTATAGAAACAGAGATTAAAAGAGCTTAAGCAGCAGTATGTTAAGTAGTTGCTCTGAGAAGTTACTGGCCCTGTCAGTTTTTAATTAGAGTAATGCTAGTTTGAATTCCGAGTCTTCCTTCTCCTAGACGAGTAGCCATACCATGGCTAAAGAGTCTAGCCAGCTCTACTATTTATCCATAGGGAGAGATGGGTCCATATCTTTACCAAAGGCATTGGTGCAAAGGGAAATGGTTCCCATACAAATGCTGCCTTTTTAGAGACTAGTTGATTTGGGAGTTATAATTTTTAAAAAGAGACAGATACTATCTTTCTAGAGTTGATTGTTTGTTTGTTTTGTTTTGTTTTACGGCATATCAAGTGGGTCTTTTACTACACTGTAGTTATGAGTTAGAAACATTTTCCGCGAAAGACAGATTTCACTACAAAGTAAAGGGGGTTGGGGGTTGCCATAAGGGCAATAGGGTTGGGAAAATCATATAGGTTCTAGGGCTTGACGTGACCAGCCGATTGATCGGAGGGGGACTCTCTGACCACCCGTCTAGCCCAAGATAGGGCCAAAGTGGAGTATTGCATGTCATGAACTGCTCATCCACCTGGGCTTTATCCTAAAGCATCACGGGTCGCCACCCACGGCCAACAGGTGGCCCCATTGGGGGAGTCTTACCCCTCTGCAGAGGTACAGTCGGTGTATTCTAACGCCCCAGTGGACAGGGTGGTTGCGAATCTTGTATTCAATATTAAAAATCGTTTTTTATTCTTGCACTTTTTTCAGTAACAAGGAGTTAACTAAATCGTTTACAAATAAATAAATAACTACGATCTTGTGTCCGCCCTGTCGGCTGGGGCGTTAGAATGCACCGACTGCACCTCTGCAGAGGGGAAAGACTCCCCCAATGGGGCCACCAGTTGGCCGTGGGTGGCGACCCGTGATGCTTTAGGATAAAGCCCAGGTGGATGAGCAGTTCATGACATGCAATACTCCACTTTGGCCCTATCTTGGGCTAGACGGGTGGTCAGAGAGTCCCCCTCCGATCAATCGGCTGGTCACGTCAAGCCCTAGAACCTATATGATTTTCCCAACCCTATTGCCCTTATGGCAACCCCCAACCCCCTTTACTTTGTAGTGAAATCTGTCTTTCGCGGAAAATGTTTCTAACTCATAACTACAGTGTAGTAAAATTTTGTGTTTTGCTCGACTGTTGTGTGAGCCAACGTTTTTTTTTTTTTTTGTTTTTTTCTAAGTTTCGGTTCCCGAGGTTGCTCGGTTGCAGCCGCACCAGTGGTGTTTGTTACAATCTGCTGTTAACTTTCTGTAATCGATCAACCCAATTAACAGTTATTGCGAGAATTCTCTTTTCCCTAATCCTAGTGATTGCGTAAATGTTGTCTCATTTTCATATTAAAAACGAATTTAAATTAATTAAATCTATTATTTAAGGTCGAATTTTTGTCGCTACATGCGTCCTGGCCTCCTAATCTCCCTCCCCCCAAAAAACGCTAAGCGGTGCCGGTTCAAAATCTGACCCGTTCATTAATGAATCAACACTGAAAATTTTATTAAAATCGGGTAATTCTCTGATTTTTGCTAATTTCTTTTTCAATCGGTGGGGGATGTAAATTTGTTTTATAAAATACGGACTTGACGTAATCTTTGGCAATACCTACCTAATCCCAATTATCTACCGAGAGCATAATTGGTGACTCAACAAGTTACATTTTGTCTAGTATATATATATATATATATATATATATATATATATATATATATAATCTGCAGTAGGTTTTCTTTACACACACATATACACTCACACACCCCACACACACACATAGATATATATATAAGTCGTCGGGGTGGCCTAATGTCGGTACCGGCCAATCAGCGCGGTGTCTGTCCCTTTTCACTAGCGCTAGACCAAGGAGATTGTTTTGCGTCTGAGGTGGAGCGCCGCACCTACATCAAGTCCTTACTTTACCGCACAGATCCTGTGTTACTCACACGCTGAGTGTCGAGGGCCGGTATCGAACTAAGACCTTGCGGTTTCTTGCTATAATCGCAGTATTTTTCTTTATATATATATATATATATATATATATATATATGGTGGTGTGTGTGTGTGTGTGTGTGTGTGTGAGAAATGTGAGGAGGTTAATCCGACAATATGTGGAGAAAAGTAGACAAACACGGGATTTTATGGAAACTGCATGTTTATTGTCGACGATGCAACGTTTCGGCCATTTTTTTCACCATTCTGAAAATGTCCTTCATTGAAGCAAGAACTGGGCTTTTGTCCTGATGATGGTCAAAATGGCCGAAACGTGGCATCGTCGACAATAAACATCCAGTTTCCATAACATCCCGTGTGTTGTCTACTTTTCTCCATATATATTATTATATATATATATATATATTTATTTTTTCTTATATTATATATATATATATATATATATATATATATATATATATATATATATATATAAAGAAAAATACTGCCTATTATGTATATACAGTGGGGGAAAGAGTATTTCATCTCCTGCTGATTTCCCCACTATCCCAACCATTAAGCATGGGGGAAACATTATGATCTGAGGCTGTTTTTCTGCCAAGGGGACATGACGACTACACAGGACTGAGGGAAATATGGATGGGGCTAAGTACAGGGAAATTTGGAGTAAAAACCTCATTGCCTCAGCCAGGACACTGAAGATGGGTTTTTCAGTATGACAATTACCCAAAGCATACGGCTAAGGCAACAAAGGAATGGTTCAAGAAGAAGCACATTAAGGTAATGGCGTGGCCTAGTAAGTCTCCGGACCTTAATCCTTTAGAGAATCCGTGGAGGGAGCTGAAGCTTCGAGTTTTCGAACTACAAGGATTTAGACAGAATCTGCAAAGAGGAGTGGGCCGAAATTTCCTCGGGATCTGAAAAACTAGGTAACCAACTACAGGAAACATCTGGCTGCAGTGCTTGCCAAAAAGGCTTTCTTCACCAAGTACTGAGTTATATTTTTCCAATAAAATACAATTAAATGTTCAAAAATGAATATAACTAGTACAAAATAAAAAAAAACATATTTCCTGAGGGGTGGGAGTAAAAAATTCAATGTCAGCGAGTTTGTACCCTAAGTAAGTAAAATCCTCAAATTCATTAAAGGATTAAAAAATAAAACATTTGAAATGTAAACTTTAAATATGTATTAAAATAAAACAAACTATATATAGATATATAATACCAGTCATGTATTTATTAAAACTTGTTTTAAAAAACAATGAGGACTGTCTAATGTTGCTTGTTCAAATTTTGAGTGTATTTATTCTATGTTATGACGATTTTGGGTAATGTGACGTAAGCAGTGACGTAATTTTTGTTACAGACAAAAACAGGAAGCGAATCTCCATTATTAATAGATTAATACATGTGATTTTCTAGAATATTCTATCTTTCACATTTAAGATGGACCTACCCTGAAAATTATAGACCGTTCCTATCTTTATAAGGTGGCAAACTCAGAAAATCAGTATTGGACGAAATTATTATACTTTATATTATAATATACTTATTTTCACCACTGTATATATGCTCCTCATCCCTTAGTCGGTGGAGCGTTTGGGAGTGGGGTGCTGATGTCCACCAACTAAGCTTAAAGGTATAAAAGAGATAAAAGAGATGGAGCACTCTCTGGTGGCCTTTACATATATACAGATATGTGTATTTATCAGTTAAAACCCTCCGTCCATTCTGTAGGCGATGATGGCCTAGTGGTTAAGCAGCCTGGCTGATGCTGAATCGATCGGGTCTCCATCCCGACTGGAAGTAGCCTACAAATGTCTAGCCACACTGATGAGACGTGATACGTCAAAACACGGTGTCTGTGGGTGACTATATCATTGTCATTCATTGGCAATTCAGTCTCGAAAGACTATGATAAAAGTTTTTGTGTGCCCCTGAAGTTGCAGCGCCTCCTGTGACTATGAAGTCCTATGTTTGAGAAACATTCTCGACCACATATTTTGCATTTGTAGGTTGTCCCTGTAGATGATGATGTCCCGATGCTTTGTTGCCGTTGCTTTCTTATGGACCTCTTAGCTTCATGATGTTGTATCAGGGTGATTCTTATATACATAAGAATATAATATATATATATATATATATATATATATATACATACATCGTGTAAACAGCCCCCACAAAGAAGCAACTGTATGGGCACCTGACTCCCATCTCACAAAACCATACGAGTAAGGAGGGCTAGGTATGCATACACTGCTGGAGAAGCAAGGATGAGCTCGTAAGCGACGTATTTACTGTGAAGGCCAACGCATGACATGCTATGTGGGCCGCCCAACCAGGACCTACATTGACCAACTATGTAAGGATGCAGGATGCTGCCCGGAGAAGCTCCCAGAATCGATGAATGATAGGGTAGGTTGGCGAGAGATCCGTCATGGATATCGTGCAAATTGCGCGACATGATGATAATGATGATATATATAAAAGAAGTATGACACTTACAACTTAGAACTTAGGGATGGAAACAATCATGATGAAACGTGTTAGATATTATTTTGAAAATGGCGATCACTTAAACACTGACATTTCAAACGTAGAAAGTCAACAGAGATGGCTAAGTGAATTTACGCGAAATTTCAACAAAGTTCCATTTAGAATTTAAAAGATTGAAAAAGAAACTAAGAGATAAATTAATCGAATTCATAAAATCGAATTCATATTGATCGAATATATACACACACACATATATATATATATATATATATATATATATAATAGAGAGAGAGAGAGAGAGAGAGAGAGAGAGAGAGAGAAAGAGAAAGAGAAAGAGAGTGAGAGACAGAGACAGAACAGAGAGAATAAACAGTCCGAGATAGATAGATAGATATATAGATAGAAACAGACTGACACAAAAAACGGACCAAGATATATATATATATATATATATATATATATATATATATATATATATATATTATAGTGAGAGAGAGAGAGAGAGAAGGAGAGAGATAAATAGTCCGAGATAGTTAGATAGATAGATAGATAGATATATAGATAGATAGAAACAGACTGAAAAAGAAACAGACCAAGATAATATAACACACACTCACATATATATATATATATATAATATATATATATATAAGAGAGAGAGAGAGAGAGAGAGAGAGAGAGAGAGAAACAGACCAAGATAGACAGATAGATAGATAGATAGATAGAAGCTGTGAAAAATATGGTTTTACTTGTGATGTGTACTGGTATCTATTCAATATGACAGTAAAGCAAGTCTAGCTAACCTTGAGGCTATTTATTATTCAATACCGTCGAACAGATCAGGCCGCGTATTTCAAAGGTCAGAGTGATGGATGCAAGACAGTGTTGTATCGGACGCGCACGGACAGGAGAGTGGGTGTGCAAACATACGGATGGCCAGCTGGGCAACAAAAAGAAATGGCAAGAGGTTAAATATGGACAGCACGTCGCATGAAGAGGAAATTTACTTTGTGTGTGTTAGAAGTTTCCATAAACGATGCTTGCTTTTCTTTTGAACTTTTTTATTTGTTATATTTTTTTTTTTTAATTATTTGTTTGTTTATATGTGCGTTTGTTTGCTTATGTAACTTCCGCAAGACATGTGATATCATTACCATTTATTTTTAATAATCTGAGAGGAAATTTTTTTTTTTTGACATTTCTGCTTGTTCCCGCTCCGTAAAGTAAAAAGTAAAGTCGTCAGGGTGGCCTAAGGTCGGTATCAGCCAATCAGCGAGGGAGTCTATCCCCTTTTTACTAGCGCCAGACCAAGGAGATTGTTTTAGCATCTGAGGTGTAGCGCTACACCTATCATCAGCTCCTTACTTTGCCGCACAGATTCCTGAGCTACTCATACGCTGAGTTGGCGAGGGGCCGGTATCGAACTTGGAACCTTGTGATTTCTAGCCGAACGCTCTACCGACTGAGCTAGTCGAAGATATTAACGAAGATTAGTTGGTTGGTTGATTAGTTGGTTGGTTGGTTGAATGGTTAGTTTTACGGCATGACAACGTTTTTGGGGTTATTTCATGCTTAAAAAGTTTTGTACTAGAGATGAAATGAACAGGCTAATTAAGAAATTGGTCAGAAATCTTGAAAAGAAACTCGTCAGATATAAAAAAAAATGTCCATTTTGTTTTGCCCTCTCCATAACTATACTGAAGCTGAACGAATCAAAATTTGTCTCCTAAAGGCTTTTTTTCCATTTAGTTTAATGACACAAAATTCATATCAAAATATTCCTTAGTTTTGTTGCTGCTCAGTAGTTGAAGATATTAACGAAATTTAAATTATAATTATTATATTAAAAAAAAAACAAAATAAAATAGAATCTAGCAGGCTCTATAATTACATTTTTTAATAAAATTAACTTCATTCTAAGCTTCTAAATCAAACACACACATACACACATATTAACGTATATGAACAAGGCACGCAAACAGAACACACACACCCTACAAATAACACACACACACACACACACACACACACACATACACACACACATATGGTGTTGGGACTTAAGAACAGATACACCGCACACACACAACAGGACAACAGGTGATTTTGATAGACAGTAAATTTACACACCCGTACTCATAAACAATCAAACGATATCTGGAATGTTAATCTCAGACACATTAATTTTTTTTAATTAAAAAATTTAAAAAATTAGAAAAAATTTTTAAAAAGAGATCAGATGATCCTGTTAGTAAACAAAAAGAAACATGCTTAGAGGGCGGGCCAAATTTGGAATAATAATTAATAAAAACAAAAAGAAAATGAACAGACACACAAACATAAACACACACTTAAACACACACAAACACACGCATAAACAAGCACACACACCCACACACACACACAGAATTTGGAAGACATGAGAGAGAACAAGATACTAGCAACAACTTCAGTTCTAGTAATCTTCTGAGGACGGGATTTTTTATTCCGAAATATTAAGGATTGTGAATAAATCACAGGTTAACAAACAACACCACAGTTACCTTCTTTTTTCTTCGCACTTGCATTGTGATAGCCTTCAAAATCAACCAACAAAAGAATTTTAAATTAGTTGGTTGGATTTTATGGCATGACAACCTTTCTGTGGTTATTTTATACCGAAAAGGTTTTGTACTAGGATGAAAACTTTGAAGTATTAATCAAGAGAACCCCCACCCCTTCCCGATATTAAAAAATTGGTCAGAAAACTTGAAAAGATAAAAAAGAAACTCGTCATACATATATGAAATATCCGTTTTATTTAACCCTACCTTCAATAAACAATGCTTTTTTTTACGCAAAAACAATCTACTTGGTCTAGCGCTAGTGAAAAATGGATAGACTCCCTCGCTGATTGGCTGATACCGACTTTAGGCCACCCCGACGACTTTACTTACTTTACTTTGTGTAAGTTTTAATATAGAAAAGCATTGTATTTCATTTTTACTCTAGAAAGCCATTATATTTCTGTAGAATAATTTTATGACATGAATGTAATGCTATTCCTTATTTTATTATAAAAAAAATAGTAAATGATTTTATTATAGTAATTTTTTATTGAAAAACATTGCAAAAAGTGATTTTTTTTTGTTATATTTCATTTTTTATTTATTTGTCTTTTTATTTATTTGTCTTTTTATTTATTTGTTTTGTATCTTTATGTAAATTTATGGGGTTATTTTTTGTTAATGTAGATTCCGCAAGCCACCTGATATCATTAGATTGGATAAATTTTACGGCATGACAACCTTTCGGGGGTTATTTTATGCTGAAGAAATGTTAGATAATTCAGAGGCAGCTTATGAATTATGTACTTAGGGTAGTCAGATATTTTGAATCGGGGTTCGTTAGATAGAGAATAACTGGGGGGTTCAGTGGAAAGTTACCTTGACCGTTAATGACCTTTTTACTTGACCCCTAATTTCTTCTAAACATTTATTTGTTGTATTTTATTTTTCTTTATATGTTTGTTTATTTCCTAATGTAGCTTCGGCAAGTCATGTGATATTGTTTCTAATAATCTGACAGGGGGGGGGACAACATTTTGACATTTCTGCATCTTCCCGCTTCGTAGTTTAAGATATTAACGAAGATTAGGTGGTTGGTTGGCTGGTTGGTTGGTTGGTTGGTTGTTTTTTGCGGCATGACAACCTTTCTGGGGTTATTATGGACCGAGTTAGCTCAGTCGATAGAGCGTTCGGCTAGAAACCACAAGGTTTCTAGTTCGATACCGGTCCTCGCCAACTCAGCGTATGGTTAGCACAGGAATCTGTTTGGTAAAGTAAGGAGCTGAAGGTAGGTGTGGCGCCCCACCCCAAACGCTAAAAATAATCTCATTGGTCTAGCGCAAGTGTAAAGGGGATAGACTCCCTCGCTGATTGGCTGATACCGACTTTAGGCCGCCCCGTCGACTTTACTTTTTTACTTATACTGAAGAAATTTTGTACTGGGGGTGAAAACTTTGAAGTATTAATCAACAAACTTCATCCCAATATTAAGAAATTGCTCAGATAACTGGAAAAGATAGAAAAGAATCTCGCCAGAGATGAAATGTCCGTTTTGTTTAACTAGGGCCGGTTAGCTCAGTCGGTAGACCGTTCGGCTAGGAACCACAAGGTTCCTGATTCGATATCGGCCCTCACTAACTCAGCATATGAGTAGCACAGGGATTTGTGCGGTAAAGTAAGGAGCTGACGGTAGGTGTGGCGCTCCACCTCAGATGCTAAAAACAATCTCCTTGGTCTAGCGCAAGTGAAAAGGGGATAGACTCCCTCGCTGATTGGCTGATACCGACTTTAGGTCACCCGACGACTTTACTTATATATATATATATATAATATATATATATATATATATAGAGAGAGAGAGAGAGAGAGAGAGAAGAGAGAGAGAAAGAGACAGAGATGTGTGAGTGTATTTGTGTGCGTATGTAATGATGATTTGATGTCTGTCAGTCTGTAACCGAAACTACGTCACAATAACCTCAGGAATTGCGTAAGTTTATCAATGAGTATTTAATCTATAGTCAAAATCATTAATACATAGAATGAATTGAATGCATTAATGTGATGGCTAGTGCCAAAAAATGCGTGGATCCCCTCGGCATTCTTCTTTTGGGGGCGCCTCGGGCACCGGGCAATAAACCCAGCCCTGTCCCTTTAAATCTAGGGGGCAAGTGTTGCCAAGGAGATCACATGATTTATTTGCCCAGCTGGGTATATTTTCCTTAACCTCCTACCAGGTAAGGATTGTGACACAAGGTCGTTTAAACGTGGAAAGACACGCACATACCAAAGCTCATGTGTTGGCTAGTGCAAAAATATGCCAGGGTCCCCACGGTATTCTTGATTTGGGGTACCTCAGACAGCGGGCAATAAACCTAGCCCTGCCTCTTTAAGTCGTGGGGGCAGGTGATATTTACCACACATCCTGCTTATGCGGGTTGACCACCCACGAAACAAAGCTCATGGGATGGCAAGCAGAAAAATGCGTGGATCTGCTCGGCAGGCCCCTTCAGGCACCGGGTAATAAACCCAGCCCTGACCCTTTAAATGTGGGGGCAGATGTTTCTCAGCCACCGAGGCCAGTTAGAAAAGCCTAGCTACTGGGACTAACACCGTCAATATTTGCATTGAAAATAGAACAGTCCATTCTATTCCAGAGGGGTATCATCTCTTCTATACAACACTGTGTTGTAATATGTTGTATATAGTTATTTACTAAGCGTAGCTTAGATATGGCACAAGGCCAGAAGTATGGGGCTCCCAATGAGAATCGACTCACTAACAATGGTCTGCGAATCTAACTTGCTAACCATTACACCACGTGAGGTGCGCTAGAATATGTTGTATATAGTTATTTACTAAGCTTAGCTTAGATATGGCACAAGGCCAGAAGTATGGGGCTCCCAATGAGAATCGAACTCACTAACAATGGTTTGCGAAGCGAGCTTGCTAACCATTACACCACGTGAGGTGCCCGAATATGTTGTACATAAGGTGTGCTCCAATTCCCCACCTTGATTTATAGACTAGCCAAGGTCACGTGGTTTATTCATCCGGCCAATTAACAACCGTAATGCGTGGCTGGTTCACTACTTAAACACTGATACTTGTCACAGTTCACTTGCAATCGTTGAGGAGGAACTTACGACCATTGACGAAGGAACTGAGTACTCTTTACCAGAAGAACCAAAAGATTCATTATCAGAGGACTACAAAGGATCCAATTCCACTGGACAAGCGCTCTTGCTTAAGGCCAAGTATGATGGCCCATAAAACTGTAACACACAGTAAAAAGAAGTTTAATTCTTGATTTTTTTGTCACAAAAAGATATTCACCTTTTTTTTTTCAAAGTACAGGCTAGAATAGTGAGGGGGGAGCAAGTCAGGGAAAGAAGACAAACACTTTCGACATTTTGAATGCCGAAGGGAAAATAAGAGATTCGAAGTGGAACGGTTTCGTCGCTAACGACGACATTTGGGAAGCCAGATAATATATATACCTCGCTATCTAGAATACGTAGAAAGGTAAGACATACAGGTATCATTTGTATGGAGGTGAGGCTCCAATTCAAAATCTAAAATGTATCATTCCCCACACAAGACAGATGAATAACTGTTCAAAAAATGCATTAGTATTTTAAATCGCAAAAATGATGATTTCAAACTGCACTGATAACGAAACTCCTAAGATGAACGGATGTTACGATTTCTTCTCTGCTTTTTTTGTTTGTTTCTTCAATACCCTGTCCGGTAGCAAAAGCTGCTTGGTAGCGCTAGAGGTGTAGTCCCGCCTTGAGCTACCAAAACTGTGGCTATCGCCCCTAGTGGCGGCTAAGGAGGGCAGGGTATCGCACGTTGTATGATGAAAATTGTGACCAGGAAGAAAATTAGTTTGCAAAATGAATAAAAAAATTTTTTAAATGAATACGATCGAAGAATATAAAAAAAACATTAAAATCATTTTGCTAAAATTTTGCAATTAAGTCAAAAACTGACCCGTCTATATTTAAGCTAGCCGTTAGCTGCTAAAAAATTAACATACGAATAACATTGGAAGTTTAATCTAATTGTAAATTACGACTAATGAGAACAAATAAATCCTCGGCAGGGATGCAATCATTGCATTCAAGTCCCATCATCAGGGCATTTTTTGTATTAGAAATAGTTACTTTAATTAATTGCCTACTTTAAACCACTCACGGTGGCTCTCCCTCAACTGTGATTCTACCGTAATCCACTGTACAAAAACTGATGGTTAGTCCAAGATAATTGAGTAGAAGGACTCAGATTACAATAATAATAGGACTTTATTTGAATAGAATGAGTTCTGAGTTGAATAGATAGTGAACTTTTAAATATCCCATCATGCATGTAAAAGAAAAACAAGAAAATTTGGTACAGGCGCGGGGGGAAATATTGGTAGGCAAAGAGTCAATCTGCTCACATCGGCTCTGATGGTGAGGTTTCAGTTTTGGAGGTTTGGGGAATGTGGAGCATCCCTTCATCACCATTTCTCTCTGGTTCACTCTGACCCGGAGTGGTAGTACCTGTTAGGGTCCCATCTATGGGTTAAATAGAAAAATGTATTTATTAAAAAAAATTGTGTATCCATTAAGAATTAATTTTTCAAAACTTTATCGGCATTAAATGACCCACTGAGGTTGATGTGCCGTAAAACAAAACAAACCAAACCAGAATGGTAGTATCCTTCCAACTTTAATTCCCATCTTATTCTCTCTTTTCCAACTGCAGAGGTTGATATGCCGTTAAACAAAACTCAAACTCAAAATACATGATGATAATTGAGTAGAAGGACTCAGATTACAATAATAATAGGACTTTATTTGAATAGAATGAGTTCTGAGTTGAATAGATAGGGAACTTTTAAATATCCCATCATGCATGTAAAAGAAAAACAAGAAAATTTGGTACAGGCGTGGGGGGAAATATTGGTAGGCAAAGAGTCAATTTGCTCACAGTGGCTCTTCCTTCACTGTGAGCAAAGTACACAAACTGATGGATTTGTAGGGAATTATCTTCCTTTTGCCGGAAGAGTTATCTTCTCGCTGCGTTGCTGTTTGTTCCCACCAGGGGGACCTCTGGTAATTAAGCGCGTTCATTAAAACGCTGCTTCCTTTTTTTAGCTGGATCTTCTCAAGAACTGCTATGGGCTAGAATCTATCTACCCCCTTCTCAGTGGGGTTTTTGCCCCCCCCCCATTACATCACTGTAAGTCCTTTATACAGCATGGACTATCCTTTAGTTCCATGTCTGTAATATCTATATTTTACGTACATTTGGATATCTTGTTTATACCTAAATATTGTATATATATTTACATGTTCTATTCTCCTGTACATTATGTATCTTATCGTTTCCATATGCTGTTATATATATTAAAATTTTGTCTCACAATGTGTCGGAATTGTATGTTATTCAATTATCAACTTTGAATCTTACAGTTTGTTCATTATAATTGAGCAGAAGGATTCAGATTACAATAATAATTGGACTTTATTTGAATAAAATTAGTTCTGAAGTGAATAGATAGTGCAATTTGAAATATCTCATTATACAGGAGAAAAAATACCAGGAAAATTTGGTACAGCTGTAAGGGAAATTTGGTAGGCAAAAAGTTTTTAATTTTCTAATAAAAAAAAAAGAAACAACCTTTTTAACAAGATATGACAAAACATAACTGAATACCTCCATAGAACAACTACTTTAAAGACTGAAACCCATAGTAACCTTTTCTGGCATTAAATGACCCACAGAGGTTGATATGCCGTTAAACAAAACCCAAACTCCAACAAGTAAAATATAACAAAAATTAACTCTTTGGCTGCTTTAAACCACTCACAGCAGCTCTCCCACAACTTCAACCCTACTGTAAGCCACTTGATAGTTAGTTCATTGTAATTGAGCAGAAAGACTCAATTACAATAATAATAGGACTTTTATTTGAATAGAATGAATTCTGAGATGAATAAATAGTTAAGTTTAAAATATCCCATCATGCATGTAAATAGGAACTAACAACCAATCAGATGCGCGGTGCTTTGTATTTGAATGGGTTAGAGTTCTACAACCGTCCAAGAAAGTTTCTTTGTCAAAAGTCTTTTAGCGGCTATTGTTGGTGGTTGTACCAGAGTTTGATCACCTCTGATAGGGTCAGCAGGCGAGGGAAGTCTGATGTTGGAAGACCCGAAACTTCCCAATGAACCCTGCGGATTACACCACTGACGACAATCACCAGCGCCCCAATTGTATCACCTCTGATAGGGTCAGCAGGGCGAGGGAAGTCTGATGTTGGAAGACCCGAAACTTCCCAATGACCCTGCGGATTACATCACTGACGACAACCACCAGCGCCCCAAATGTATCACCTCTGATAGGGTCAGCTGGGCGAGGGAAGTCTGATGTTGGAAGACCCGAAACTTCCCAATGAACCCTGCGGATTACATCACTGACGACAATCACCAGCGCGCCAAATGTAGAAGCGTATATTTAAAGTAAAAAATATACCAAGCATATTTGGTACAGCCAACAGGAAAATTCGGTAGATAAAGAGTTAAGTTATAATTGTTTACAACTGATTATTATTGGAGGCATGAAACCCTATAACTGACTTCGGCATTATATTACACAAATGTTGACATGGCCTAATACTAACCATCCAACCGTCCAACCAATTATTCTGAATGAAAGCTGTAAACGGCAGTAAAAATGGCTTCACGAAGTAGCCAAATGCTGTCACTCAGAGATAGGCCTGAACAGCCACTTGCGCAGATGCAGATAATTTATTCATTTATTTATTTATTTGACACTACGCCATCGTCCTTACTGGGGAGAAAGGTGCAAACAACAACAACAAAAGGACTTTATTTTAAAAGAATGAGTTTTGAGTTGAATATTTAATTATAGATGTTCGGCAATATGGCACAAGGCCAACAGAGTGTGCGGGATGGGTTCTTTTTCGGTCATATTCTAGTTTTATTTTTATCAAATCTCGTTAACAATGCAATCTGTCTAAACATAACTCTGCAATGACAACAGTTTGTATTTGACCAGAATTAGAATACGCTGACTTTTATCTCCCAACAGAGGGGTGATATACCCCTCCCACCGAAAAGGAAGTATGACTCTAAACTGCATCCAATAGTCAGGGTCTAGTTCTAGATCTCTGGGGAGTGTGGAGTACTCCTTCATTGCCATTACTTCCAGGTCTACTCTGACCCGGAGTAGTAAATAGTATTAGGGTCCCATCCCCTGCAAAGAGGTAAGACCCCACCTACCAAATAAAGGATTATGACACTAAACTGCATCCGATCGTTCGGGTCAAGTTCTAGATCTCTGAGGAGTGTGGAGTACCCCTTCATTGCTATTACTTCCGGGTCCACTCAGACCTGGAATAGTGATATCTATTAGGGTCTCATATATGATTCAAATACATCGGTTTCATAATTATTTAGTGTGAGATAAGAATACTTGAATCCATATAACTCTGCAAACATGTAGTGAACATTAAAATATCCCATCGTACCAAGAAGATTTGGCATAGCCGTGGGGAAAATTTGGTAGGCAAAGCGTTAAGTAATAATTGTTTACAACTGATTATTATTAGATACATGAAAACCTATAACTGGACTGACTTCGGCCATTATATACACAAGTTGACATGGCTTAATACCAACCATCCAACCATCCAACCAATTATTCTGAATGAAAGCTGCAATCGGCAGTAAAAATGGCTTCACGAAGTAGCCAGGCTCCCGCCATTTAGTATTGCGTTCCAAGTAAAATGGCGGATTCCTAATGGAAACGGAAACGAGGCTGTCGGAAAGCCAACTGGCAACGGACTACCCGAGAAGACCTCTGGTAAATAAACAAGGCCAGGAATGACGTCATCAGGCTGACTGTTGACGATCTAGGCGGGAAAGTATCGTCTGCCACGAGCGTTAGGCGACATTGGAGTGTTCATTAATTTATTGATCGAAAAAGCATGCAACCAGCAAATAAGTAGTATCCACTGTGTGACACTAAACTGGATCTGGTGGTGAGGCTACCTTAACTCTTTTGTGGGAAGGGGTAATTTTGAGTAAGTACAGTAAAGGAATAAAAAGAACTGTTCCGTAGTCTTCAACTAAATATGCTTATATTATTTATTTATATATATATATATATATATATATATGAGTAAGAAAAGGTGGAATGAAAACATCACACAATGCTGTTAAAGAGAAAACAATTTATAATATAATCATAGCTGATACTGATCAATATTTCGATTTTACAGAAATCATCATCAGAGCTCATTCACTCCCGTAGTTGTTTGGGTTGGAGAGGAAAGTCAAATCAGTTTACAAAACAAAAAACCTTAATACTGCAAAAAACGAAAGACATATGATTTTCCCAACCCTATTGCCCTTATGGCAACACCCCAAGCCTTTTTATCATATGGATTCTAGAAGGCGGGGGCTGAGGGTTATATCATGTCCTGGGAATGACGTTAAACTCTATCTGATGGCGAGGTTCCAGTTTTGGAGGTTTGGGGAATGTGGAGCACCCCTTCATCACCATTGCTCCCTGGTCCACTCTGGTCCGGAGTGGTAATACCTGTTAGGGTCCCATCTGTGGGTTAAATAGGAAAATGTATTTATTTTTTAAAAATTGAGTATCCATTAAGAATGACTTTATTTCAAAATTTTATCGGCATTAAATGACCCACTGAGGTTGATATGCCGTAAAACAAAATAAACCAAACCAAACCACTTTTCCGAGTGGACCAAATACGAGGGGCGTTCAATAAGTAATGCCCCTGACCCACTTCCCATAGCAGTAGAGCAACGAGACTTGGCACAGTTATTAGTCTTTTTCTACATAGGAACCACCAGAGTTACGCATTTTTCCCATCGTATGATGCAGCTCTGGAGAGCGTCTTTTGTAGAACACCCAGGTTGGTCCTCCAACCACGACGTGACTCAGAAATCAAGGTTTGCATCATCTGGGAAACGCTTTCCTTTCGACCAGATCTGGGAGCTGTTTCCACAGAGTTCCGACCATGTTTGAATTCACGATGCCAGCGTTTTACAAGGTCAAATGATGGGGCCTCATCACCATGAGTTACTTTCATTTCATCAAAAATCTCCCGTGGTGTGCGTCCTTTCAAATACAAAAACCCGATCACTGCTCGACACTCAACAGGCTCCATTTCACACTTGACTCAGTTCAAACACCTGTAAATCTGAAACCACAATTAGTTCAGAGCTGTAATTTGCCGCTTAATCTATAGAGATAAAATAATTGCCATGCAAAATTTCAGCTAGATCGAACGAATGGAAGTGGGGTCAGGAGCATTACTTATTGAACGCCCCTCATAATACTGTTAGGGGGCCATTTATGGGCTAAAACACCAAAAAAGAGTTTGGAAAATGTGTTAAAAGAATGTCATTATCCATCAAGAATGAATAAAAAAATTTCTTCGGCATGAAATACCCAACAAGGGTTGACATGCCGTAAAATCCAACTAATTGACAAAAACTTGCTGGCAACACAAGCCTCCGAGAATACAGCCAATGAGCAAAGGGTTTGAATGACGTCATCTTGCTGACTGCTGATCAAACAAAATGGCGTCCAATGTGATAATGATTTATTGATTAGAATAAAAGAAATTTGCCAAGTGTATTAATTAGTTATTGAATTTCTGGACGCGGCTCAAATTTCAATGACTCGAGTTCAACTGGAGCAAAATTCCAATCTCCTGCAGATATATTATATATATATAATATATATTATATATATATATATATTTCAAATTGTGATTATTCTGAATCATGAAATTACAGTGTGAACTTTGAGTCAATTCTGTATCAGAGACTCTTTTCTTCTAACGATTTTCTAATCTATATATAACTAGAATCGGCTACCCAGTGTCGCCTGGGTAGATTGGTTCGGTTTGGTTTGTTATGAACCGCTCAGCCACCAGGATTCCGTCCTTAAGCATCACGGTCGCCACTCCGGTCAGGTGGCCCCGTCTGCAAATGTGCAGTCGGTTTATTCTAATGTTCCAGGCGACAGGCGGCACCTGGCTAGAGTGAGGGCAAAATACCCTGGTGTATTGATGTGTTTACACTTGAGATTCACACATTTTTAAGTAGAATTGTAATGCTATTCCATGTATATTTTCATTTCTAAATATCTCCGAATATAAATCAAATATTCATAATTTTTTGCACAAAGAGTAAGAAACGGTGATATTTAGTTTATAAAAAATTTATTTTGTCATTAATTATTTTTTTTCGTAGTTTCATTCGGACATACATACACACCAATTGTTCTTTATATATGTATAGATAGAGATAGATGGAGATTCAGTGTCTGTCTGTAACCGAAATTACGTCACTGTCTACGTCATAATACTTCAAGAATTGCGTAAGTTTATCAATTTGTATTTGATTCATTGTCAAAATCATTAATACATAGAATAAGAATAACTCTGTATTATATACACTAAGAAATTATGTACGCAACATTAAACAGTCCACATTGTTAAAACAAGTTTAATAATACATGCCTGGTATTATTGATTTATATATATTCTTTTATTTTAATATATATTCAAAGTTATCTAACGCATAGAGTTTTACGAGAAATTTATTTACTATCAGGAAATAGAGACATAAAGTTCTGTATCAAATTTTATATTTTATTATACGGGAGAAAAAGAAAACCGTTCTGTTTTGATTATCCACTGTCGTAAAATGTTGTTTTACGACAGACGATAATGAAAACAACGGTTTGACGCACCCCAAAATAAAAAACCTTGAATATTTATTTAATTTGAATTTACCAGTTAGAACCTTGGTTTTTTAGAAAGTAAACATATTTATTTAAATTTTGAATAAACACTATTTTTATGTCTATTTAGTGTTGTACCGGCCGTTCCTACAGTGGAGAATATACACCGGTTCTCACTATAAATAGTGAGACACCGAGTGAAAAGGTTGTACTGTTACCGTTTAGCGACAAGCTAGCCGTTCTTGTACCTTATTGTAAATACACTTGTCTCATTTTACCCTACCTCGACTTGACTTCTTTTTTACTGTTGAACTAACATCACAACAATTAGTAATAGGATATAAGTTTTCAAATATCTGTTAACATATTTTTATGAAAGAGCGTGGCAAAAATTAATTCCGCTCCGAGGGCGTGTTTTTTTTTCTAGTTAAATTGGGATATGACAACAACCAAATGGGAGTAGTACCAGTATGAAGACTATGATACTTTCCAGCATACTGCGTATATACGAGGTACATGGCTTCGAAAAAGCCAGTCTCTTATTTACAATTGAAGGAGGCAAATTACATAGTGTAATGCTCCCTGTGGAAGGCCCTATTACATAATGGAACAGTCCATTTCCCACATAAAATTTGCAAAGGCTTCCAACCTTGTTGGTGAGGCTTAGAATAAGCTGACTTTGCCCCTTGATATAATATACCTCGTATCTTGAAGGGAATTAACGTTTCCTTCAGTGTTCCTGTTTGTCTTGGTAAATACAGCTTCAGTTTCAATACTTTTAAACATACCTCGTATCTTGAAGAGAATTAACGTTTCCTTAGTTTGTCTTAGTAAATACAGCTTCATTTTCAATACTTTTAAACATTACCTCATATCTTCAAGATTAACGTATCCTTCAGTGTTCCTGTTGTCTTGGTAAACAGAGCTTCAGATTCATTACTTTTGAATATACCTCGTATTTGAAGGAAATTAACGTTTCATTCAGTGTTCTTGTTTGTCTTGGTAGATACAGCTTCATTTTCAATACTTTTAACATACTCGTATCTTGAAATTAACATTTCCCTTCAGTGTTTCTGTTTGTCTTGGTAAATACAGATTCAGTTTCAATACATTTAAACATACCTCGTATCTTCAAGAGAATTAACGTTTCTTTCAGTGTTCCTGTTTGTCTTGGTAAATACAGTTTCATATTCAATACTTTTTAAACATACCTCGCATTTTCAAGAGAATAACGTTTTCTTCAGTGTTCCTATTTGTCTGGGTAAAAACAGCTTCAGATTTAATACTTTTAAACATACCTCGTATTTTGAAGAGATTAGCGTTTCCTTCAGTGTTCCTGTTTGTCTTGGTAAATACAGCTTCATTTTCAATACTTTTAAACATACTTCGTATCTTGAAAAGAATTAACGTTTCCTTCAGTGTTCCTGTTTGTCTTGGTAAATACAGATTCATTTTCAATACTTTTAAATATACCTCGTATCTTGAAAAGAATTAACGTTTTCTTCAGTGTTTCTGTTTGTCTTGGTAAACTGCTTCAGTTTCAATACTTTTGAATATACCTCGCATCTTGAAGAGAATTAAAGTTTTCTTCAGTGTTCCTGTTTATCTTGGTAAATACTGCTTCATTTTCAATACTTTTAAACATACCTCGTATCTTGAAGATTAACGTTTCATTCAGTGTTCCTGTTTGTCTCCGTAAATACAGCTTCATTTTCAATACTTTTAAACATACCTCGTATTTCTGTTTACGAAAAATAATCTATTATCTTTCTTTTTTTAAAGGAATGATTAATGACTTGGATAATTGATGAGGACTAATATTCTCACGTATGTTTTTCTCTTCTCTTTCTTAAAGTAAGAAAAGAAAATTTAGAAAAGCTTTAAACTGAGTAAATAAGAAGTTATTTATCGAAGAAACGTGATAAACGCCAGTCTCGAAGGTGGCTATTTGTATTCGACTGTACATCGTCAAAACAAATGCGTTTGATTTGGTCACGACCCAAAAACAAACGTGTGATAAAGTCGTATTTAAAAAGGTTAAAAGTTCAATTATTTCGGATAGGTCTGTCTGTCGGGACTTAAGGGCTATTGTTTTTTGTTTTGTTTGTTTGTTTGTTTTGTTCTTTTTTTTTTTTTATTTTTATTTTGTTTTGTTTCTTATCATAAACGGAACGACTAGAGACCGCCATCTTGTGTGTGGTTGGAATTGCCGTAAAATGGAATTCTCTTTTCTTCCAATTTATTTTATGTGTATTTTTTCCATTTCTTTCACTACAGGAGACCAAGGGACAATATCACTGACTTTTCTTTTTTTCTTCGAGTTTCAAGAGCCGACAACGTCACAAATGGCCTCGAGTATTTCCAGCAATTATAGTATATTGCCTTGACGCGCGTGGTGTAATGGCTAAAGTCATGGGAAATGGACTCCTCGGCCCGAGTTCAAATCCTGGATGCGGTAATTGCATTTCACTTAGCGCTAAAACCCTTGGGAAAGGTATGAATCCTACTCTCCTTCCAGCTATGGATAAATAGTAGGGCAGACTGGACTCTTTAACCTTGGTTAGGCAACCGGTCTAGGAGAGAGAAAACTCTGAATCCAAACCTGTTGAACTCCGCTTAAGAAATTGAGCTTGTGTCACATCCTGCTCGTACGGAGGGCTTGGTAAATATATATATTACCTTGACCGGCGGAGAACCTGATGGATGAAGTTGACAGATACATCCGGTCGAGGATAGAATCAACAAATTGGCTACCGGAAGACAGCAAATGTGTGGCCGGAACATCCGGTATATAAATACAGGAAGTACGTGTGTGTAACCCATGGCCAATGATAAACACAGGAATATGCTTCACCTATACTGGTAACCACTCTGTTCTGTTATTTCAATCATAGTTTGTGTGGAGTTGGAACTATGCATTTCCCAAAGATATTAATGCGAAAGTTGATACAAGCAGCCGCCGAAGGAATTTGAACTCAGCTCGCCGGTTCCATTTTCTGAGCTACTAACTTACACCGACCACACATCCACTCCACAGTTTGGGTAAGAGACTAACTATATTTCAAGGAGATAATTTGTGTAGGAAAACTTACCAGGTGTCGCTGAAGTGGAACCACTTCAGTCACCAATCCATTATTTGTATCGGTAGGGTGGAAACCCCTAAAGCATTCAGGCTTGTCTGTCACAGTTCCCAGACTAAACAAATCTTTTCTCTTTACAAAAAATTGACGTTTAAATGTCAGTTATTGACTCGTGGGAGAAAGAGGGATAGACATTTCTCGGCTAAATGATGCGAAAACAAGAATCTTTGGAGCATTTTAGTAGACGATCTTGAATGGTATTTCCTGAAACAATGCTGCAAGTATGAGTTTTTGGTATCAGTACTCATTATACCAACACAACTTTTGGTGTTTAGAGAGAGTCTGTCATATTTTGGTATTCCCGTTGTTGAAAAAAGACTGGAGGAATTGGAAATCAGAGGAAGAATTGAGACCACCAAGACCACAGCATTGTTGAGATCAGCTAAAATATTCAGAAGAATCCTGGAGATCTGGAGAGACTAGCTGTCACCTAGACTCCAAAGAGAGAAAACTAATTGAAACTGGTTTAAGAAACTCATAAGGAGTAAAAGGTGAGAGAAGAGAGAGAGAGAGAGAGAGAGAGACGCACAGACAGAGAGAGAATAAGCATTTTAGTAGACGATCTTTAATGGTATTTCCTCAAACAATGGTGCAAGTATGAGATCTAGTTTTTGGTATCAGTACTCATTATACCAACACACAACGTTTGGTGTTTAGAGAGAGTCTGTCATATTTTGGTATTCCCGTTGTTGATATCCGAGGAGACTAGCTGTCACCTAGACTCCAAAGAGTTGATTACTATGTACGTATCAATGTATACCCCAGAAAATAGATGTCATTGAGCCTTAAAAAATGTCTGAGCATTAAAAAATGCACATCCTCACAGTTGATTTTATAAATTCTTATAGTTTCCGTTGCTTGCTTCGTTAAGAAAAAGATTATCCAACTCTCATCTTCAAGCAAGGCGCATTCTTTTCTCGTTGATAAAAATTACAAATATTTGATTAAATCCGTAATGTAAAAGAACATTATTATATTTTCTCTAACGGAAGTTATTTAAACAGATTTTGAGGATCAAAGCACATTATTACGCAACTCAAAGTTCATAAAAACTAGAATTAAGATTATGAGTTGATTTTAGCACTTACAGCATTTTTGATCATAAATACCAAAGTGTAAACGCATAAATACGCATAAATTAGTGTAACGCGTATACAACGCATAATACCAAGTGTAAATACCAAGCATATACCAAGTGTAACGCATTTTTAATAAGTGTAAATATAATAGTGTAATGCATAAATACCAATTGTAATTTTAAATGTATAATATTGAATAATACAAGTGTAAATACCAACGCATAATACCAAGTTAACGCATAAATACCAAGTGTAACGCATTTTTGATAATAAGTGTAAATACCAACGCATAATACCAAGTGTAAATACCAACGCATAATACCAAGTGTAACGCATAAATACCAAGTGTAACGCATTTTGATAATAAGTGTAATACCAACGCATAATACCAAGTGTAAATACCACGCATAATCCAAGTGTAACGCATAAATACCAAGTGTAACGCATTTTTGTAATAAGTGTAAATACCAACGCATAATACCAAGTGTAACGCATTTGATAATAAGTGTAAATACAACGCATAAAACCAAGTGTAAATACCAACGCATATAATACCAAGTGTAACGCATTTTTGATAATAAGTGTAAATACCAACGCATAATACCAAGTGTAAATACCAACGCATAATACCAAGTGTAACGCATAAATACCAAGTGTAACGCATTTTTGATAATAAGTGTAAATACCACGCATAATACCAAGTGGTAACGCATTTTTGATAATTGTAAATACCAACGCATAATACCAAGTGTAACGCATAAATACCAAGTGTAACGCAAGTGTAAATACCAACGCATAATACCAAGTGTAACGCATAAATACCAATTGTAACGCATTTTTGATAATAAGTGTAAATACCAACGGATAATACCAAGTTTAAATACCAACGCATAATACCAAGTGTAACGCATAAATACCAAGTGTAACGCATTTTTGATAATAAGTGTAAATACCAACGGATAATACCAAGTGTAAATACCAACGCATAATACAAGTGTAAATCCAACGCATATACCAAGGTAACGCATAAATACCAAGTGTAACGCATTTTTGATAATAAGTGTAAATACCCAACGCATAATACCAAGTGTAAAATACGCAAATACCAAGTGTAACGCATAATACCAAGTGTAACGCATTTTTGATAATAAGTGTACATACCAACGCATAAATACCAAGTGTAAATACCAACGCATAATACCAAGTGTAACGCATAAATACCAAAGTGTAACGCATTTTTGATAATAAGTGTAAATACCAACGCATAATACCAAGTGTAACGATTTTTGATAATAAATGTAAATACCAACGCATAATACAAGTGTAACGCATACCAAGTGTAACGCATTTTTGATAATAAGTGTAAATACCAACGCATACCAAGTGTAACGCATTTTTGATAAATAAGTGTAAATACCAACGCATAATACCAAGTGTAACAATACCAAGTGTAACGCATTTTTGATAATAAGTGTAAATACCAACGCATAATACCAAGTGTAACGCATAAATACCAATGTAACGCATTTTGATAATAAGTGTAAATACCAACGGATAATACCAAGTTTAAATACCAACGCATAATACCAAGTGTAACGCATAAATACCAAGTGTAACGCATTTTTGATAATAAGTGTAAATAACAACGATAATACCAAGTGTAAATACCAACGCATAATACCAAGTGTAACGCATAAATACCAAGTGTATAATACCAAGTGTAACGCATTTTTGATAATAAGTGTAAATACCAACGCATAATACCAAGTGTAAAATAATAAGTGTAAATACCAACGCATATACCAAGTGTAAATACCAACGCATAATACCAAGTGTAACGCATTTTTGATAATAAGTGTAAATACCAACGCATAATACCAAGTGTAAATACCAACGCATAATACCAAGTGTAACGCATAAATACCAAGTGTAACGCATTTTTGATAATAAGTGTAAATACCAACGCATAATACCAAGTGTAACGCATTTTTGATAATAAGTGTAAATACCAACGCATAATACCAAGTGTAACGCATAAATACCAAGTGTAACGCATTTTTGATAATAAGTGTAAATACCAACGCATAATACCAAGTGTAACGCATAAATACCAATTGTAACGCATTTTGATAATAAGTGTAAATACCAACGGATAATACCAAGTTTAAATACCAACGCATAATACCAAGTGTTAACGCATAAATACCAAGTGTAACGCATTTTGATAATTGTTGATAATACCAAGTGTAATACCAAATAAAAGTGTAAAATACCAAACGCAATAATACCAAGTGTAACGCATGATAATAAGTGTAATACCAACGCATAAAGCATAAATACCAAGTGTAACGCATAAATACCAAGTGTAACGCATTTTTGATAATAAGTGTAAATACCAACGCATAATACCAGTGAAATACCAACGCATAATACCAAGTGTAACGCATAAATACCAGTGTAAACGCATTTTTGATAATAAGTGTAAATACCAACGCATAATACCAAGTGTAACGCATTTTTGATAATAAGTGTAATACCAACGCATAATACCAACGCATTTTTGATAATAAGTGTAAATACCAAACGCATAATACCAAGTGTAACGCATTTTTGATAATAAGTGTAAATACCAACGCATAATACCAAGTGTAACGCATAAATACAAGTGTGCATTTTTGATAAAGTGTAAATACCAACGCATAATACAAGTGTAACGCACCAACGCATTTTGATAATAAGTGTAAATACCAACGGATAATACCAAGTTTAAATACCAACGCATAATACCAGTGTAACGCATAAATACCAATTGTAACGCATTTTGATAATAAGTGTAAATATAATACCAAGTGTAACGCATAAATACCAATGTAACGCATTTTGATAATAAGTGTAAATACCAACGCCAACCGTAAATACCAACCATAATACCAAGTGTAACGCATAAATACCAAGTGTAACGCATTTTTGATAATAAGTGTACATACCAACGCATAATACCAAGTGTAAATACCAACGCATAATACCAAGTGTAACGCATAAATAAGTGTAACGCATTTTTGATAATAGTGTAATACCAACGCATAATGTAACGCATTTTTGATAATAAGTTAAATACCAACGCATAATACCAAGTGTAACGCATTTTGATAATAAGTGTAAATACCAACGCATAATACCAAGTGTAACGCATAAATACCAAGTGTAACGCTTTTTGATAATAAGAGTAAATACCAACGCATAATACCAAGTGTAAAATACCAACGCATAATACCAAGTGTAACGCATAAATACCAAGTGTAACGCATTTTGATAATAAGTGTACATACCAACGCATAATACAAGTGTAAATACCAACGCATAATACCAATAACGCATATACCAAGTGTAACGCATTTTTGATAATAAGTGTAAATACCAACGCATAATACCAAGTGTAACGCATTTTTGATAATAAGTGTAAATACCAACGCATAATACCAAGTGTAACGCATACGCATAATACCAAGTGTAGTGTAACGCATTTTTGATAATAAGAGTAAATACCAACGCATAATACCAAGTGTAAATACCAACGCATATACCAAGTGTAACGCATAAATACCAAGTGTAACGCATTTTTGATAATAAGTGTAAATACCAATAAGGGAAAGTACAAAATTTAGTTTATGATTTTTATTGATTAGATAATCGAAGTATAAAAAGCACATGCAACTTAGATTCTATGAAATTCAATTTTATTTGGTTATAGCACAAGGCTAGAATTTTCACTAAAGTTATAGAGTATAGATTTAGAAATTTGAATATAATTGCACACAGCAAATAAAAAAGGTTACATTTTCAGCTTTGATTTTATTTCATAGGCTGGTAATACATTTTCAGAAAAAGTAATAATTTGTACTATTTTATTTTATTTTTTTGCATTGATAAGTGTCTAGTTAAGATTATGTTAAGTTAAGATAAGAATGTAAATTTATAAAGAAGATGATAATAAAGTTTGACAATATAAATCCATTTTAGAAAAAAAAAAAGAAAGAAAAAATCAGAAATTATTTTAAATGGATTATATTGTCAGACATTATCATCTTTCTCTTTTCAAATTTATTTTCTTATCTAACTTAACATAATCTTAACTAGAGATAAATATATCTTGTAGCAATTTTGATTTTTGATTTTGTTCTTGTTTTACGGCATATCAACCTCAATGGGTCATTTAATGCCGACTACATTTTTGAAATGAATTGGTGATAATGTTTAATTTTCTAAAGATTTTTTTTTTTTTACATATTTTTTGTGAATGGAACTTTAGATGATTCTTTTTAACATATATTTTTGTGTTTTCATTTTTTTGGAAGATTGTTAGATTTTGTTGTAGATGTGTGCCTCTTTAATGTATCCGAGTAGTTTTTCTGGGTTTATTTGTAGAATATCTGTTTTAGATTTGTTGTTTGGTAGCATTTTTGATTTTTGATTTTGTTCTTGTTTTACGGCATATCAACCTCAATGGTCATTTAATGCCGACTACATTTTTGAAATGAATTGGTGATAATGTTTAATTTTCTAAAGATTTTTTTTTTTTTACATATTTTTTGTGAATGGAACTTTTAGATGATTCTTTTAAACATATATTTTTGTGTTTTCATTTTTTGGAGATTGTTAGATTTTGTTGTAGATGTGTGCCTCTTTAATGTATCCGAGTAGTTTTTCTGGTTTATTGGTAGAATATCTGTTTTAGATTTGTTGTTTGGTAGCATTTTTCGTATTTGTTTTAGGTTGCTACATTCTGTTAAAATGTGTTTGATTGTGTAGCAATTTGTACATATAAAATCTTCATATAAAACTATAATAATAATAATAATAATAATAATAATAATAATAATAATAATAATAATAATAGATTTTTAAATAGTATAAACAAATACTGGATTTTTCACTTATTTTTTATCATTTTTAACTCAACAAGCAATTAAGAATTGAATTAAAATTTTTGTCATATGTATAAAAGAAAGTTTTTAGAAAAATAAAATTATGTTTCAAAACACTCATAAGTTTAGGGTTACATATTTTAAATAGTATTTTAGATGTAAACAAGAACTATTCCTAAAATAAACAAACATTAAAACATGCAACTTCCTTTTAATTTATAAAGGAATTTGGAAAATTATTTTCCTCTTATACCTTCTCTTACTTCTCTCTTCCCCCTTTCTCTCACTCCCAGGAGTTCTTTAAATCCTTTCAGACCGGTCAGGGACCAGGTACTTCTGCTAGTATATGATGGCAGCAAACTCGCGTTCAAGTATTGCCATTGCTTGATATAGTAACAATAAAAAAAAAGAAAAAAAGAAAAAAAAAGCTTAACAGTTCAAATATAATGGTGAGCTCTCAAAAACATATAAAGGACAAGACATGTATTGCATATCAAGCAATGCCTGTGCCTGAAGCTTTTTTAAGTGAGGAAAGGCTTTGCACAGAACCAATCCCACTCTCTAAGTGACTGCCACATTTGAGCCAAAAAGAAGAACAAGTCAACATCATTGGCTGCAGCAGCCGCCGCAGGTTAAATTTTGGAGTTTTCCTTCTCATAGACACTTGCCTTGACAAGGCTGAGGAATGCATCTCTCCCGGTGGTTTTGCTACGCGTCTAGATACCAATCCAGATATTTCTACGTCCCCACATATGTTATTTGCTAGATGGCCGTTGAGCGAAAGGCTTTATCCGCCCTTTGACAGGTCTTGATTTTCGTCCCGTTGGATGTCTAGCCATCCTCCTCACCAGATAGGCTTGGTGGGGTAACCGGTTTAGTCGCCGATAACCCGACTATGAGACAGGTAGTACTGGGTTACATAGTACCAGTAGCGCCATATGCGACCTGACACATATAGTATGTGTATATACTGCTAGTATATATACATATAAATACATACATAGGCTACAATAAGCCTTAGTTACACCACCCAATTAGTGGATGAAAACATTAGAAAACAATGTATCAGTTAATTCAAATAATATATAATATACATATAATATATATATATATATATATATATATATATATATATATATATATATATATATACATACATAGGCTACAATAAGCCTTAGTTACACCACCCAATTAGGGATGAAAAACATTAAAAAACAAATGACCAGTTAATTCAAGTAATATATTATATATATATATATATATATATATATATATATATATAAACAATTTTTTTTGTGATGAAACAAAGAAAATACAGTGCTCCTCACAAATTGTGAGAGCTAATATTTATTTATTTTACAGAGTTTTCACAGATCAATGTTCATTATAAACAACGACCCAGGTTTCATGCCAAGGGGGCAATCATCAGGTTGTTGAGGCAAGATCCCATGGTGTTTGTTGAAGATCTTTACTCAATGTCACATTTTGGACCGCAAATAACGTCGGTTAGTTCGCGGACGCTTTGTAGTTCGGATTTACTAAAAATAAATTTTTTTTCAAAATTTGCATTTTTTTTGTAATAATGCCAACGAAGTTACCTCCCTTTATTCGTTAAAAATAGAAAAAATTTTATTTTGAAAAATATTTCTTTATTTTTTATTTTTAAATTAATTCCGTTTGATAAAGGATGTATATGTCTTCAAAAAAACATTTTTATATATATGGTAGAGTCTTTTAAATTTTTTCCAACATAATACAAAGGTGGATGGTGTTGTTCCTCTGTCGGAAATCCATTTTTTTATTGTTGAAATATCAGATTTTTTTGTAAACAATTGTGGAATTGATATATATAATATATATATATATATTATATATATATATATATATATATATGCTACAATAAGCCTTAGTTACACCACCCAATTAGTGGATGAAAAACAATGTACCAGTTAATTCAAGTAATGATATAAAGCATAATCTAGTTCTGAGGTTCGAAGAAAGATACTTACAGAGAATGCTGTAGCTACTGGGCTAGTTAAAACAGATTAAAGGTTAGCTAAAACTAGTTGAAACTGGTTTAAGAAACTCATAAGGAGTAAAAGGTGAGAGAAGAGAGAGAGAAAGACGCACAGACAGAGAGAGAATAAGTGTTTATAGAATAAATAATCGAGGAGAGGTTAATCTACTACATAAATGATAATTTCTGTTTGTCAATGTATAACCAGCTGACGCCTACACCAGTGATCTGATTATAATAACACATTTTACTCATGTTAAGCTAATATTCAGAAACAGGATTGGTTAATTGGATTCGAGTTGAAAATAAGGGAACCACTGAGGACAACTTTACAATGGAGAGGAGAAAGAGAAGACATTTCTGCGAGTGAGAAGAAAAGGGGTTACAGTACTTTGAAATCGAGTAACGGCGAGAGGAATTATTTTTCTATTTTTTTTTTTTTTTTTTTTTAGTGAAATAACATATACAGAAAAAAATTCAGGGGAATTTTATATTAAAAGTAGAAACATAGCATCATATTCTTTTCTTATTCAATTTAATTAAAAATGCGGAATTCGATTTTTTATCAATTTCACGTGAGAGAGAGAGGGGCAGAGAAGAGCGGAAGAGAGAGAGAGAGAGTGAAGAGAAGAGAGAGAGAGAGAGAGAGAGAGAGAGAGAGACGCAGCAAACAGAGAATCAATGGTATTAGAATAAATAAACGGAGAGAGGTTAATCAATAACATGAATGATAATTTCTGTCTGTCCGTATAACCAGTTGGCGCCTACACCAGTGATCTGTTTATAATAAAACTTTACTCATATATTAAGCTAATATTCAGAAACAGGACTGACTAAATGGATTTCAATTAAAAAAATAAGGGAACATCTGGGGACAACTTTACAATGGAATGGGAAAGAGAAGACGGTTGGATTATTTTGTATATAAGGTGTACTCCAATACACCACTTAAATTTATTGACTAAGCGAGGACACGTACTTTAAACCTCAGCCAATCAACAGCCCTGATGTGTGGCTGGTTGATTATTTAATCACTGATACTGAACGGCGTCCATTTGCAATCATTGTCGTAGGACTTGCAATACTGAGGAGCACCAAGGAATAACCAAAGGATTCTTTACCAAGGATTTCCGCTGGACAAGCGCTCTTGCTTGAAGGCTAACGGATGGCCCAGTGATCTGTTTAGAATAAAACTTTATTCATATGTTAAGCTAATATTCAGAAACAGGATTGGTTAATTGGATTCGAGTTAAAAATAAGGGAACCTCTGAGGACAACTTTACAATGGAGAGGAGGAAAGAGAAGACATTTCAGTGAGTGAGAGGAAAAGGGGTACAGTACTTTGAAATCGAGTAACAGTGAGTGGAATTTTTTTTTTAAATAATGATTTTTATTTAGTGAAATAACATATACAGAAAAAAATTTCAGGTGAATTTTATATTAAAAGTCGAAATATTTTTGTGAAAATACATCACATTCATTCTTCTTTTAATTAAAAATGCGAAATTCGAAATTTATCTTATCATTTCACGTGAAGACGAGAGGAGGGGAGAGAGAGAAGAGTGGTGGAGAGCAGAGAGAGAGAAGGAGAGAGAGACACACACACAGACAGAGAATTTACTGGTTATAGAGAAATATAACGGAGATTAGGTTAGTATCTACTACATTAAAGGATAATTTATGTGCTTGATTTCTTGTGAGTATAACCAGTTGGCACCTTACACCAGTGATCGATTATATAAAGTTTATGCTCATATCTTAAGCTGAATATTCAGAAACAGGACTGGCTATTATGGATTCAATTAAAAATAATGGAACATCTGGGACATTCCTTATTACAATGGAGGTGGGAAAAGAAGACTGTTGGATTATTTTGTATATATCGTGTGCTACAATACAACCTTAAATTTATAGACTAAGCGAAGACAGATTACTTGAAAATAAGCAACAGCGCGAGAGGTATTATTTTTTAATTAATTTATTTATTTTGTACAGGGCACGTGGATGTAATATCTCTCTCTTTTTTT